>CAJVPV010004087.1:0-10416 GCA_910591835.1 Acaulospora morrowiae | reverse complement strand
TTTATATGTTTTAATAGTGACTCAATTAATTGCGTCAAATAATTGTGTCAATTGCGTCAAGGATCTATGAATTTCAGTAACATGTATAGTTTTTATGATATAATGGAATGAAGGAGGGATGCAAGAGAACAAAAGAAAAAAGAACTGCCACGGGCCTTTCCTCATGCAACTGAAGGATAAGCAAGACTCCCAAACTTAAGTAGACTTTGACCAGAGGTCCTATCCCACTGCACCAGTTGTCTTGAAGGTTCTTGAGTTCTTGAGCTGGGGCTTACTTGCGATAAAGAGTGTAAAACATTTTTTATTGCTTAAAATTATCATAAAAGGAAAATTTTTAACAAAACAGATACAATCAGGAGAGAGTTTTTGTTGTTATTTAAAAACTATTGTTTAAAAATTAATAAATAATATATTAAAATAAAGCTTAAAATATAAAGATTATAATAATATAAATTTTATATGAATATGTTTTTTAAAATTTTTTAAAATTAAATTTTGAAGAAAAAAACTCTCTCCTGATTGCATCCATTTTGTTAAAAAATTTTTTTTTATAGTAATTTTAAGCAAGAAAAAATGCTTAATACTCTTTATTGCAAGTGAGCCTTGACTCAAGAACTCAAGAATCTTCAAGATAACTGGTGCAATGGGATGGAACCTCTGATCAAAGTCTATTCAAGTTTGGAAGTCTTGTTTATCCTTCAGTTATATAAGGAAAGAACTATAGCAGTTTTTTTTTTTTTTGTTCTCTTACATCTTTTTTCATTTTTACTATATCACAAAAACTATCCATATCAATATCATTATACTTGCTAAACCAAGCATTTTTCAAAAAATATACTCAAATAAAATTGTTGGATTTATTGTTTATTTTATACAATCTTCATATATAATCTTACCATGGTATTATCTACTGTATCATTTCAAAATTTTTAAAACTTTTTTTCCAAAAAACCAAAATCAGTTTACCTCTTTTAGATGATTGTTGCTTTTCAATCATTCAATAAGATTTCATCAAAATAATAAAGAAAAAACTAAACCAGTCTAAACTAGTTTTTCAGTACAATAATAACAATAAACAATATCAATTATACTCTACTATTTATGTCAACAAAAGCAATATTAACAAGTAGCAAAGAATTAGTAAAATAGACTATTAAGCCAAACCAGGGATTTCCTTGAAGACTTTACTTTTATTTATATAGATTTTATAGTTTAAGTAACTTAGTTATAGTTTTAGTAGCCTATGTTATTGTAGCTCCAGTTTACTTTTTTCTTTCAATTTTCTTTTACTTTCAAATTTTTTATGTCCAATCAAAAATAACTCTGAGTAAATAGGCATAGCTACTATTTAACTATATTTAGCATATATTATTGTTTTAAATTTTCTTTTCGATATTAGCTAGGTATAGATGTATAGGCAAGCTAACATTTAACTTGTTATATTTTTACATACAAAAAATATTGTTTCTTTTACCAAGTATATAATTTTTTCATATAATACTATTAATAAAAAAATGATATTTACCTACCAGAAAAAAAAAATTAAATTTTTTGAGTATTAAAAATCAATTACAAATAAAATTTTTGAATTTTTGAATTTTAAAGCTTTTTTTTTTATAATATCAAAAATAAAATATAAAATTCTATAGCTTTATAAATTTAAATACAATAAATTTAAAAATTAATAAATAATAAATATAATATTATATCTTTTTAATAAAAAAATTTTTTTATATTTTAATTTACAATTAATCAAAATATTAAAATTTTTGTTATATACTTTTTTTTTTTTAATAAGTAAATATCATTTCTTTATTTATTGGTATTATACTTAAAGTTATATATACTTGTAAAAGAAACAATATTTCTTGAATGCAAAAAGCATATAACAAGTTAAATACTAACTTGCCTACCTATCTATATCTAGTTAATATTGAAAAAAATTTAAAATAATATTGTATATGCTAAATATAGCTGAGAGTAGCTATGCTTATTTACTCAGAATTTTTTGATTAGATGTAAAAAAAAATAGGAAATTGAAAAAAATTGAAAAAAAAAATAAACTGGGACTATAATAATATTGGCTACTGAAACTAAAACTAGATTACTTGAACTATAAAATCTATGTAAACAAAAAATATATCTAAAAGGTAACCAATAGTCTGGTTCTTGCACTGATACTGGTCTTAGAGATATGATTCTTGTTGATATGGATAATAAATTATAATTGATATTGTTTAATATTATAGTAGTTGTTGTTACTGTTGTTGTATTGAAAAATCAGTTTAAATAGGTTCAGTTTTTTTTTTATTGTTTTGATGAAATCTGATTGGATTATTGGAGAGCAATAATTATTTGAAGGGAGTAAACTAATTTCAGTTTTTTGAAAAAAATTTTTTGGAGATTTTGAAATGACGCAGTAAATAGTATCATAGTAAAGTTATACAGAGAGACCTCCCTAAATGCACCCTCTATAAATGCACTTACTATATTTCTCTCTCTAAATGCATGGTCAAGCTTGGTCCCAAGTATATAGAACTCTTAATAAAATTACCTCCATAAATGCACACCCTCTATAAATACACATTTTTCAAAAAATTTTCTATGGTCTCGAGGGTATGCATTTAGAGAGGGTTTACTGTATATATAATTTTAAATTTTAAATTTATTTTAATATTCTTAAATATTTAAAATTTGTTATAGTATTTATTATAATTATAATAATAAATATATATAAATTTTATTTAATCTTAATACAAAATATATAATAGTTTAATTATTTTTATATACAAATTTTTAAATATAATATTTGAATACTTGTATATACAATATATATAAATTACAATTTATACTTAAATATTTATTTATAATAAAATTGTTTTTTTAAAAACTTATTTTTATATAACTATAAAATTATTTTTTAATTTTTAAATTTTATAAAAAACTAAGTAATTTATTCTTTTAAAAACTTAATATAAAATAATAATAATAATTATTATTATTTTTAAGAAGCAAATAGTCATTATGCTTTGTTTTTATTAATTATAATTTTAGATATACAAAACAAAATTATTATTATTATTATTATAACATATATCTCTCTTTATTAGAAAGAGTTTAATACAAGATTTATAAAACAGTCACATTTCTGTACTTTTTGGTATTACCCAAGAAAAATAATAAAAAAAAATTCAAATTTTATATTATAATCTTGAATAGTATTTAGTTAGCTAGAAATTGTTTAAATATTTAATCATATAAAGATACTGTAGCCACTTTATATAGGTTTGCCTCCAAGTTATAAGTAGAATTGACATAATTGCTTTTCAAATATAGCTTAATATTTGACAGATAAAGTAATATTGAAAATGATTAAGTTGTAAATATTTTTTTATTGGAAGGTACTGTAATCACTTTATACAAGTTTGTTTTTAGTTACAAAAAGAATTTGGCATATCTATTTTCAAAGTATAGCAGAGGTGTTCTATAGATAGAATTTTGTATTGAAGTTTTTTAAAAATATTAATATCTAATCTTATATAATAAGCCTATATTATTAAAGGAATAAGCAAGAAACTTTTGTTATTATCATTAACTTGTATTATAAGTATAACTAAAATTCCTAGTTTTTATATATTATTTTATCAACTTTTTTAATTACTAGTATAATACCTGCAACTAATTTAACTTATAGTTAGCTATATTGGCATTGACTATCATATCATTTTGAATATTGTGAAATACAACTCTTTGAATACTTTCAAATAATAATAGTTATATACTAGTTTCTTATATATATCTAATTTTATTATTAACAAATAAATAACATTTTTAATATTTATAAATTTAATTTCAAAATCTTAATTTTCTATAGAAAAATTTTTTTATAATAATTTTAAGAAAAAATATTTTATATTCTTTATTGCAAGTAAGTTTCTATTTAAAAGCTTAAGAACCTTTAAGACAACCAATATAGTAAAATAGGATCTTTGATTAAAGTCTATTCAAGTTTGAAATAAAAGTTTTGTTTATTTTTTTATTATATAATATAAGAAAAAATTTATAACAATTTTCTTTTTTTTTTGTTCTTTTGTATTTTTTTTTGTTTTTACTATATTATTAAAATTATTTACATTAATATTATTATATTTATTAAATTATACTTTTTTTAAAAAATACATTCAAACAAAATTTTTAAATCTATTATTTGTTTTAATACAACTTTATATATAATTTTACTATAGTAATACTTATTGTGTTATTTCAAAATTTTCAAAATCTTTTTTTCAAAAAACTAAAATCAGTTTACTCTTAAATAATTATTACTCTTCATTTATTTAATTAGATTTTATTAAAACAACAAAGCAAAAACTAAATCTGTTCAAATCAATGTTTCAATATAATAATAACAATATTAATTATTATAACAATAAATAATATCAATCATATTCTGTTATTTATATTAATAAAAATAATATCAACAAGTAGCAAAAAACTAAAAGAATGAGTTATTAAGTCAAACTAGAAGTTTTTTTGAAAATATTATTTTTATTTATATAAATTTTATAGTTTAAATGGTTTAATTAAAATTTTAGTAATCTATATTATTATATCTTTGGTTTATTTTTTCTTTCAATTTTTTTTACTTTTTGTTTTCTTTATATCCAATAAAAAAATTTTGAATAAGTAGGCATAGCCATTATTTCATTATATTTGACATATATAATATTATTTAAATTTTTTTTTTTGATATTAGCAAAGTATAAATAAGTAAACAAGTAAGCATTTAACTTGTTGTATGCTTTGTAAACAAGAGATGTTATTTTTTTTACAGTGTATATAACTTTTTAGTATAATACCATAAATAAATAATTTTGTACATATATAATTGGATATAAATTACTTAATAAAATTTGTATATTTTATTATTGTAATGGTTTGATTTAATTCTAATAAGCAAAAAGATAAATTAGAATTGTACAAGAATTTTTAAAAGTAATAGAATTTTTTAAAAAAATAAATAGCAATCAAGAGAATATAAAAAATCATATAATTTTTGAACAATTAAAATATTTATTTAATTTAGCTTTATAATTATAATTATTATAAAACAATTATTATTATTATCAATTAATACATATTATTATATATAAAGTCTTGAAAATTATTTTTACAATATACATTTAAAAACTGTATTTTAAAATTATTTTTGATATTAACAAAAAATAAGACTACAATTTCAAAATATGTTTTTCTTGACTATTATTATTCTGTTGTTATATACAGTCAAACTTGAATATAACGAAGCTTTTGGACTGATTACTAAAACTTTATACATATAATGAATTTCACTTTTAATAATGAATTTGGAGTAATTTCCAAAATTCGAAAATTCATTATAACCAGCATTTTATTATAGCTTCGTTATAAACGGGTTCATTATATCCAGGTTTGACTGAAATATCTATATGCAGTATATTTATTTGGAATATATTTATTTGTAGTATATTTATTTACAATCTAATTATTTATAGTATATTAGATTTTATGTTACACTCTAAAAAATAATTTTTGTCATTTCAATTATGTTAAGATAAATAACAAACAATTATGCTGTAGATGAAATGACTTTAGGTTTTGTTATTTTACTTATAACGAGCGTAGCAAAGAACCACCCCTGTATTAAATTATTTAAACCGGCAGTCACCCACCCCTGCATTTGGTGATTTACTTTTTGATACGGACTTAATAACGGTCCTTGTTCCCTCGTTTAGCTTTCTTTAATCTAAGATTTCAAATTAGATTTTATTAAAAAGGTCTAATTGATAAATATTCCATTTACCGCATATACAGTATCTTAATGTTATTTATTCATTCATTTCCAAGTGAAATTCTTAGAAATAGCTTGTAAGTTTAAAAATTTGTTAAACATGGTAATTAAAACAGATCCGAATTATTAAAAAAAAAATCATCAAGACAATAAAATTTGTCCATTTAATATAAATCAGAAGACGGGCGCGTTCATATGTCTGCGCTCTATACAGCATTGAATTTGTAATAGTGAAATGGCGTGAAAATCAAGGAACCAATAAGATCACTTTAATCGGACAGAGATTAGAGAGAATTGGTAATATAAATATAAATATTTGGTATTATGAAATAGATTCTTTGTATGAAATCGATTATATGATATATCGACGAAATACTGTACATAGAGTACGGCGTATACAATACATACTGTATCATTGTTGGTGATAAAATAAAACAATAACAAAAAGGACAACGATGCTTTAGAATATCATCTTTTTATATAAGATTTTATTTGAGTAATTATTTTCGGCTGATCCTAAAATTTGCATTGTATACATTATGATTGCTATTTATTATTATTTTTTTTTTGAGAACGAATTTGATTTGAGTAGAGTCGGCCGATAAAGTTTTAAGTGCATCGATGATTGGCTGATAAAATTTATATCGAAAACCACTGTTACAAAATACTAATATGTACTTTCCAAATCCAGCCACTGATCTTTTTGCTTACATAATCAAGGGGCGTTAAACACTGTTAAATTTAATAGAAAAGTTTTAAAGTTCGAAGTAATTTTTATTTAGCGACACCTCTGAACCTAAAATACGGTATAAATCGGGGAATCTTAATCGTAAAAAGGATGTTTGAAGAAGGAAAACATCCTTTGAAAATAAACGTAAATGTACGTGCGTTGAACTTATGATTCTTTAGTTTAATGACGAAAAAGTGCGACCAAATTATAAGTTTGAAATAGAAGCATCAAATTGATTGAATTTCGCATCGGTCTCCGGTGGAAAGGTATTATAAGAATTGATGACATTTGTAACAGGATACATATTAAGAGTTTCATAAGTGTTAAGGTCTTTGGGGGACATGAGGATTTCGTAAGTTGGTGGAGAGGTGAATTCTTGGTAAACTTGAATGCCTGGCTCCATATAATAGTCGTAATTATACGGTGGATAGTAGGCAAAATCCCAATTTTTCATTTCAGAGCTTTCTGGTGTGGAAAAAAGAGGCAGGAATTCATAAGAAACGGATGGTGTCACAGGAATACCGAAATATCCCGAACCTGTGGGATATGCTAGGAAGGGCGTTATGTCCTGATTCCTCACAGTTTTCGGTGGACCACGTTTTTTTTCGGGTTTGGTAAACTCGCAGTTGAGATGGTTAATTTGACACCTGGTGCATTTTGGTTTACCAGAACATTTTGCTTTCCGCTTCCTGCAATTTTGACAGGCAACCGTTACCTTTTGCCTTTCGCGATTTTCTTTAGTCATTTTAATTGAAGTCGTATTTCATTAAAGAATTATTTTTTTAATGTTCATCTGAGGAATATTTTTCGGTTTTGAGATCGTGAAGTATCAAAGAAAGAAAAAAAGAATGTAATGTTATTACGTTCAAGTTCCGGATGAAAATCGAAGGGACTTGGTCAAAATGTGCCCTAGGTGCTCTAGTGCTTTATAAACTCTAGAATTTCATACGCATGTCAAGTCACTATTGTCGGGATAAATTTTTTATTTGACAGTATATCGGCGCATTCCTTATGCGTGCACTTATTGTTAAATCAATGAATTTTACTGTTAGTGGCACGGGAATGTTTCCAATAAATATTACGTGTCCGTGACATTATTCCGTGCATGCATAATATATAAGAATTAAAAAAATCAAAGAGAGAGATGAGAAGTATGTAATTAACAATAGTATAGTTAACGCAACTTTATGCACAAACGCCAGAATGCCTTGTGAAAATTTCCTTCACGCGTTTAAAAATAAAACCAACATTTTGCAATGAATGTCGTTAAATTCAATTGCGCAAGTACGCACATTACAGTATTTATGAGGCGAGACAGGTCAATACATGAAATCTGTCTATTATCTTTGACAAATTTAATAACGCTCTTCAAACGCCGGATCAATCATACAATATAGCATCATGATCAAATGTTTCAGATTCTTTGTAATTATCGTCAATAGCGAAGAATTTGGATTTACCATTTAGCATTCTATGAATCCACACTCTTCATAGCAAAATATTATGAGGAAATTAGTCACGTGAATGTGTGATAAAAGTAACTTCTTAAGGCTTGCAGTGATAAAAATGGTGATGTTATACGATAAAATTTTCTGTATACAAAGTAGTAAAAGCTTTAATTGTGTACAATCCAAATCAATTCCTGATTTTAATAGATAATGATTTATGGTGGTAATATTGTTATTGAAAAATTCATCGAAAAAACGAATTACGAGAAATGATTTGTGACAAGTTTTGAATTTTCCAAACTTTTCTCTTTTAAAACTAAAATCAACAGCTCTAAAATGTAAAGTAGAACCAAATTATCTCTGTTTGAATATCTAGTGTCTTATCTATTTTCGCTTGATCTGTGTTCATTATTCGGAGTGATAAGGGTACGTCCTTCTGAATTTTTTTTTTTTCTTTTTTTTTTAAAAAAATCTCAAAGAATCCAACTTTGGATAATAAATAGCATCAGTAAAATTTATAATTTATTGATAACGTTCATAAAGTAGATGTGTGTCACCATGCGTGTACAAGTGGTCGATTTCCCTGCACACGAGAATCAACTAACCAACAAACAATTTCCTTTTATGGAAACAGACCAATGTGCGTGCGAATTGTTTCATTGTCACCATAATTGACGAAATTGGGTTGATTATGTAAATCTTGCTTTTGGTGGACTTTGCAAGAACTTAAGAACCTGGCACAGATTTCAAATGCCTTTTTTAAAAAAGTTATTTGTTTATGTTAGATTCATTGTTAATTATGGCGGTCAATATCATAGGATTGCAATGTATCACTCTAAGTATCGTTATGATTAAAAAAAATTAATTGACAAATCCGTTATTAATGAACAACCAAAAACCTGTTGTATTGCATGGTCAAATGTTAAAGCTTATTTATTACGTCCATTAAAGTCCATGAAGCAGTTTCATGTTATTTATTGTCAGAACAAGCATAGTTTACCTTTATTATATACAGCATATTGTAATTTAATGTTATATTATATACCGCACATGTACAGTGCATATTGTATTAATCATAAGTTCATATAACTTGCGAGACCATTGGATTTTTCATCGGAGAAATGGTGTCTCGGGGAGTCGGTATTTTGTTCCGCGTAACGTATCGCCATTTTTGTCTCGGTGTATATTGGCGAATCTAATTTTTATTCGGTTATGTGTTCAACTAATTAACAAGGAAGGAGGAGCGAATCAAGTTTTATTGTACTCGTCGACTATCTGATACTGTATAATGACATTCCTTTTAAGGTGTATATATTGCTAAAATTAAATAAAGATATCTATCTCTTGGCCCATCCATCTGCAATATGGTCGAAAAGTAACAATAATTTGAGAAGAGTAATTTAGATACGACAAGTCCGCGATGTATAAATTTAAAATCAGTTTAATAATTAGATGCTTATTAATTTATTAAAAGTTAGCATGTGCTTTTTTTTTCTTGTTTTTCTTGTTTTTTTGTTGTTGTTGTTCTTTTTTCTCTCTAGTAAAATCCCTACCCGAGGAATTTGATCATTATAAATATATTATTACTTATGTACACATTAGAAATATCATATTTCATATTATACCTATATTATCTAGTATGGAAATATCATATTTCATATTATAAAAATCTATATTATCTAGTGTATATGTGTTTAATAAAATAATTACTTTTTTTCTTCGATATCTTTTCTCAAAGGATTTTTCTTGAGAAATTTGTAGATAGGCATCACGCTATTTCTTCCTCTCTCTTTTTTAAGTCCTAGGAATTTTTTGACCGATTTAGTCACCTTTTTCACAATTGAACTGTTATGTGTAGGAATTGCCAGAGGTCGAGGTGTATTTATTTTTTCTTCCGAAATGAAATTATTTGTTTTGGTTCCGTTGGATTCTTCTGATATCACGTTTACTTTGGATTCTTCTGATATCATGTTTACTTGGGATTCTTCCGACATCATGTTTACTTGTGATTCTTCTGATATCACGTTTACTTGGGATTCTTTTGGAGTAACCGATAATCTTGTGACTTCATCTTCAACCGAAGAATTTGTTTCAAGCTTTGAATCTTGAGACATATCATTTTTATTACTTTCCGATGAAATATCTGTCGTATCATCTGACTTGAGTAATGGTGCATCGTATTTCTCCCCTCCAAAGATAAATGAACTTCTTTGTTGCATGACAGCTATTTCTCTTCGGTGACGTCTCGACGCCACGGCCGCTTTAAGAACTAAATTAGCATCGGCTTCTTCGTGATTTTGATATACGGGCTTTCCTTTGTGCAACACGATTATACGCGGACGTTGAACTCTTTGTGCTCTTATTGCTCGTTGTATTTCATAATCTGCTTTGGTGAATCCAATTCCAGA
>CAJVPV010004086.1:0-10418 GCA_910591835.1 Acaulospora morrowiae | reverse complement strand
GCTGTAGTGTAACAGTTACAGAAGATGTTTGATGTATTGTATAGATATGTTTAGTATCAATAAAGACTTGCATCTAAGGTCGTTCAACTTAAAAAAAAAATGAGACACTTCTCATAATCTTTATTGATAAAGTAAATATAAAATGTTATATAATTAATATTGAGATATAAGATATATGGCTATATATATTGGTCTATCACCTATTGTAATAAATATATTTCCAAAAAATCTTAAGCAAACAAAAAAAAAAAGAAACTATCTACTAAGAAAAATAAAAAATAAAAAACATTTGGAGCAAGATCATCATTTAGTAAAAGAAAAAAAATAAAAGAAAAGAGATATTGAAAAAATATTAAGGCTTTTGTTAAATGTGATTCCTGAATGCAAATAAATGTTTCAATTGAATAACGGCATCACACAAGCCACATATAACTCGATAAGTTTAATCAGGTGATTTTTGTGATATGTTGCTGTTATGTGGTGTAGCTGTATTGTAATGTTATAGTGGAGTAACTGGAATACATTCCAGATGTTTGTTGTTTTGTTATAGTGAGTTGTTATATATTGTGATTACTGGAACCTGCACAGGGTACTGATTATGCACTCTCTCAATTTGATAGATTGTTGTGTTGTTTTGATATGGTTTGGTGATACAGAATGTCATTAGTGTTTTGTGTATTGTAGATCTTTTGGTGGGGGTAAGCTGATTTCAGTTTTTTTTTGTGTGTGAAGGTAAATAAGAACTGATGACTAGTCAAAAAGTTATATTAATTAACCTGGTACTAGTAATCATCAGCAGAAAACAAAAACTCAGAAAAAATAAAATACTGCCTCTTGAAAAAAAGATGTGTTTGATTTTGTATATGTTTTTTGTAATGTAATAAGTAGTAATGTATATGAATATGGTAAAAGGGTTTTCCTTTATTTGGAGGTTATTTATATAGGTTTCACTTAGTAAAACAAAGGGTTTAATCATAGAGGTTTTTGCCACTTCCAAAGTATCCACCCCTCTATGGAAAGTTAATCGATCTTTTGCATTCTATAGAAAGCTAAAATGGACTTTTCTTCTAGGAAAAGATTCTTGCTCACTATTTTCTGTTTACCATTCATGTTGTTATCAAAAAAAGAAATTTTTTACAAATTGAAAAGTTGTGAGAAAGAGTTTTTTTTATAATTTTTAATACTTATAATTATTAATTATTAATAAAATAATATACACATTATATTTTCCAAAATATATAACAATCCCTTATAAATTTATAGACTTTCCATTTTTATAGAATGATGATGGAACATTTGATCTTGGGCACATAGTTAATAGAAAATAATCACTTTTCTTGAAGTATGCTAAAGAAATCCCAAGTCATTTTTAAGAAGAAAATCATCATAACTATTTCTTGGTTCCGGCTCAACATATTGACCTTCTTCAATGATTTTTTCATAAGACTCTTGAGACATAAGAGAAGTGTTTGTTAGTGAAATCATTATAGAAGTTGTCGAAGTTCCATGCATAGGAAAGGAAGGTTTACTTTCAACCATGTAAGTTTTTTTGACTGTTCTGCTATAAGAGAGAAGAATCTACTTTGCCATGCAAGTTTTGTTAACTGTTCTGCTACAAGAGAGAAGGATTTTATTACACAGGTTTTATTGACTGTTCTGTTATAGAAGAGAAGGATCTACTTTGCCATACAAATTTTGTTAATGATAATAATGGCATGGGTATGAACTGTCTGCTTTTGTTTTATGAATAAACAGATGGAAAAATAATGTCCATTATTTTATTTACACTTTTATTAATCAAGTTTTTAGGAATTAAGCCAAAATGACTTCTAATTCTTGAAGTGTAGCTGAACAATTGTTAACAAAATACATATTAAGATTGTTCAACACTACACTAAAATCTATAAAAATAATTAGACATAAATAATTAAGAAATTATCAATAAAGAAATATGAAAAAATTTGCTTACTTGATAAAATATTTTCATCTGAAGATAAGAAATACATTATTGATTGAATCTGCAGTAAATATAATAGATAAAATAGTAATTGAACCATTGGAATTACTGATAATTGTGCAGAAGATTGTTGAACAAAGAAAATGACTGCTAAACAGAATGTTGGCTGGGGGACTGCTAAACAGAAAATTGAATGTAAGATTGCTGAACAGAAGATTAAATATAAGGCTGCTAAACAGAGGATTAACTGGAAGACTGTTAAACAGAATGTTGAACAAAATATTGAATGAAATATTGAATGGAAGGTTGATCAGATGACTGTTGAATAGAAGGTTGACTGAATGGCTATTGAACAGAATGTTGACTGGATAGCTGTTGAACAGAAGATTAACTGGATAGCTGTTAAACAGAAGGTTGACTGGATGGCTGTTGAATAAAAGGTTGACTGGATGGCTATTGAACAAAAGGTTGACTGGATGGTTGTTGAATAGAAGGTTGACTAAATGGCTATTAAATAGCAGGTTAATTGGATGATGGCTTCTTAGAGAATTGTTGACTAGATTGTTGGGAGGATCATTAAGTGAAAGATTGCAGAGATGATTTTCTTTTTGAATTCATTTTTAAAAAATTTTGGGAAAAACTATCTATGTAATATTTTATATTAAAGAAGTCATAAACAAGGTATTGTTTGTAATTAATAAAGAAAAACTTTATTAAATGTAAGAGAAATCAGACAACTTTATTATTTCTGTTTTCCTAATATAAATACTGTAAATAAAGTAGAAATACAAGTCTAAAATAGTATATATAATCTTATTGGTTCTCTGGAGATTATATACATGTAATATAAAGTGAAACAATGAAATAATAAACTAGTGTTTTATCCTAATTATCCTAATACCTTTACAATCCCTTACTAATAATTAGAGAAACTAAAAGTGAAACAAAATAGAACTATTGATATTTGTAAACTCATACTATTATAATATCAAATACCTTTTGGAATTGGATATCACATGTCATGTGCCATATATAGTTAACGCTGGTTACAGTAACCAAATCAGAGAAAGCCTAATTTTATAATTTTATATTACTATATTCAATTGTTATTGTATCCAATATTATAATACTTAATATACCATTTAAAAGGATTTTTTGGTTTAAAAAATTATATTATTATATCCAATTTTTATTATAATATTATTCTAAATAATGTTACTGTAACCAGCTTTGACAGTACTAAATATCACCTATGTTACATGTTCTAGGTATAATAAAGAATCATTAACTCAAGATATTTCAAGTTTCAGATGACCTAGAGAGACATAAATTAGGTCATTGTATTCCTAGAGTGTTGCTTCTTTCATTGGCTTATTCGTGCCACTTGTGTGACACATCTTGTGTCACTTACTTCACCAATAGTATTGTTACAATCTGCTTTTATATTTAATTTTTGTATGGTCATAACTTTATAATAAATAAATTATCACTACATCATCACTATTATCACTTGATTAATGAATTGTCACTATTTTGCAATGATTCTATCATAATTTAATTAAAGTTATCTCAAAATTATATTACCATAATGACATTTTATTAATAATTATAGTGACAACATTGTTATTATTTTGCAACTAAAAGTTGTCACAATATAGTTATGATTTGTTTACTATTTTTTTAAAAAGAGTTAATAACAATGTCATTATCAAAATGATGATTTAATCATCACTAAATAACTGAAATTTTGTCATGACATAGTAAAAACCATTAAATTATGATTGAATCTCCATGATTCAGTCACAAAATCATGACAATTATATGATCAGATTGTCAGAATTTAATAGGTTTTGGTAAAGTAGATAATCCTGGAATTATTCACTTTCTAACAGAATATGCACAAAATAATGGTTCAAAAAATACACAATAGAATAATAAATTCACAAAAAATCTCTTCAACTTTATCAAGAAATCAAAAAAAGATACCAATTTTGAAATTATATAGCAAATACAATCATGATTTTAAATAAAGCTAAAGTATTATTTAGTGGAAAGAATCTAAATGACATTTATATTGCTAGTGCAAATTTAAGTTATGATTTGTTTTATTATATTTAATTTAAAAAAAGCATTAATATTAATTTCAAAGGAATATAGTTACAATATACAAATTTTAGTAAAGCTTATATGACAAGCATACAATTTGGTAAATATTCCTATTTACTTTATATATTGAGAACAAGTATTATTGCTGCTACTATTCTTTAGATAGATATTTTTTTGCCATTGCTAGTAGAAAAAAAATTTACCTTTACAATGTTAAAACATTAAAAAATATATATACTTTTGAAGAACATACTGATCTTGTTTGAAGTATAACTTTCTCATCTGATAGCACTCAACTGGCATTATGCAGCTTAAACAAGATGGTGCACCTATAGTCGATCGAGAATTTAGATTTGAATTTACACATTATAGAAGAACATACTGTTCATGTTTGAAGTGTAACCTTTTTATCTGATAGCATCCAACAGATATTATGCAACTTTAACAAAACAATATATCTGTGGTTAATCAAGGATTTAGATCTAAGTTTACATATTCTAGAAGGATACAATAATAATATTTTAAATGTGATATTCTTACCTAATAGCACTCAACTGGTATTGTGTAATAAAGACAAGATGATATATCTATAGTTAAAGATGAGTCCCTAAATTAAAGGCAAGGATATAATTCAAATATCTCTCATTATTAAAAAAGTTTTTTTTTAAATATAAGGTCAAAAAAAAACTACCTACAAAGATTTTTTGCAATTTAAGACACTTTATTCAAGTGTTTTTTGAATTATGTCCCTATTAAAGTAATAAATAAATAATTATGTCCCTTTAAAAGAGACATAATTGATCTGTAAAATTTTATATGCTAAATAGTTTAGGAACCCATCCTTACCTATAGTTAATCAAGAATTTAGATATAAATTCATATATTTTAAAAAGTTATATTGATCTCATTTGAAATGTGACTTTCTTACCTGATAGCATCCAACTGACATCAGAAAGTTGGAATAATATTATATATCTATAGGCAATCAAAAATTTAGATCTGAATCCATATATTCTAGAAGAACATATTAGCTATATTAATAATGTAACTTTCTTATCTAATGATACCCAACTAGTATCATATAGCAAAGACAAGATGGTGTAGTTATAATAAATCAAGAATTTAAATATAAATCCACACATTCTAGAAAAACATACTAATTATATTAATAGTGGGATCTTCTTATCTGATGGTACTTAACTGACATCGAGCTGCGATGACAAGACAGTGAGTCTATAATTAATTAAGAATTTAGATCTGAATTCATTAGGGCTCCTAATAATACCACTTCGATATCACTTCGATACCAGTTCAATATTTAAATTTATTATAAAAACATATAAGTAGGTCACAACTCCTATATTAAATTTACTATAGATCGATATCATTTCAATACCATTTCAATACCAGTTCGGTACTTTTTTGGAACCTTAGAATTCATACATTCTAAAAGAACATATTGATCTTATTTGAAGTGTAACTTTTTTACCTAATGGCACTCAACTGGTATCAAAAAGTTGGAATAATATTATATGTCTGTGGTCGATTAAAAATTTAAATCTGAATCCATATATTCTAGAAGGATATACTAGCTATATTAATGATATGACCTTTTTATCTAATGATATCCAACTGGTATTGTGCAGTAAAGACAAGACTGTGCAGTTATGGTTGATCAAGAATTTAAATATAAATTCACACATTCTAGAAAAATATACTAATTATACTAATAGTGTGACCTTCTCATTCAATAGCACTTAACTGGTATTAAGCAGCAATAATAAGACAGTATGTCTGTGGTCAATCAAGAATTTAGATCTGAATCTACATATTTTAGAAAGACATACTAATTATATTTGTAATTTAGCCTTTTTATCTGATAACATCCAACTGACATTGTGCAACAATAATAAGAGTATATCTGTAGTCGATTGAGAATTTAAATATGAATCCATATATTCTAGAAGGACATACTGATTGTGTTTGAAGTATGACCTTTTCATCTAATAACACTGAACTGGCATTATATAGTAGAGACAAAATGATGCACCTGTGGCTGATCAAGAATTTAGATCTGAATTCATATATTCTAAAATACAATAGTAATATTTTAAATATGATTTTTTCACCTGATGGTATCTAACTAACATCATGCAGCGAAGATAAGATGGTGCATCTGTAGTCAATCAAGAATTTAGATCTAAATCCATGCATTCTAGAAGAACATATTAATCATATTTGGAAAATGACATTCTCACTTGTTGATACCCAACTGGCATCATGCAACTAAGGATGGGTCCCTAAACTATTTAGTATATAAAATTTTACAGATCAATTATGTTCTTTTTAAAAGGACATAATTATTTATTCATTATTTTAATAGGGACATAATTCAAAAAACACTTGTATCAAATGTCCTAAATTGCAAAAAACCTTTGTAGATAGTTTTTTTTTGATCTTATATTTAAAAAAAAAACTTTTTTAATAGTGAGAGACATTTGAATTATGTTCTCACCTTTAATTTAGGGACCCATCTTTACATGCAACAAAAACAAGATGGTATGTCTGTAGTCAATTAAGAATTTAGATCTGAATCCACGTATTTTAGAACATAGTAGTTGTATTTTTTCTGTAACCTTCTTACTTGATAGTATTCAACTGGCATTATCTAGTGAAAACAAGATAATACATCGTGGTTTATAATATCTAGTAACTATATGGCTATTATAGATCTTTCTGGTATAGTTAAGAGTCTTGCTTGAAAGAAAACAAAAGTAGATGACCTATTATTAATAGGTAGTGATAATAAAGTTATTCATTTGTGGCATATAAAAGAATAGATAATCAAATGTCACAAGTCACTTTGCATTGGACTTTTTTCAAAATATGTTATGGATTTATAAAACATATATTCAAAATATAACAGGTTTGAATTCAATAAATATATACATCTTAAAGCAAAAAGGTGCTATTGAAGACTCAAAAGTTTAATAAAAATGACTAAGCTTAAATCGAAAGTCTTATATCATTAAATTTATTATTATTATTTTTTTAATCTATACTAACTGGAACCATTGTTCGATATACTTTATTTTTGTAGAGATTTGTAACTTGATTATATATTAAATACATGATCATTGCTATAATATCTAACTTATTTTGTATATTGAACTACATTGAAATTTCTTCAAATACTGGCTCTGAGTTTTTGGTTTATTCTATAACCTGGGTTATAGCAAAGGGACCAAGACTAACATGCCAAGACTCCACTAGTGTGTTTAACATTACTGCATTATTTAGGTTTTATTTGGAGGTATTTTTAAGAGGAAGGAAAAGTGGATATAATACTTTTTTTGGATGAATAAAACCCTACTCAAGATTATCTTACCACTCCATATTATCTGCAGCTAGCCTTTAACCATTTAATTTCTGCCTTTCTATTATGGCTTAGGGATGTTCAAGATACTTATAGCTATAGATTTACAACCTATAGTAGTCTTTTATGACTACTTGGAAATACTAAATGACTTCTCAGGATAAGCGATACAGAGGTGGGCTTCTTATTGAATTGGGATGGGACTTTCAGATAACCTTTTTGCAGAAAAGACACCAAATATTATAAGGAGTGATCACCAAATCATCTTGTACTAAACCAGACATCTCATATATTTTACAACTTTCAGTGATTATCATAGCATCAACCAGACAATCATTGCACCACGACACTTTTTCTGGAAATTACAATCTCAATGCCTACCAAATCAGCATGTAAAACGACTTCTTATAAGAAACAGTGCTTATATAGATTATAGCACCAGATACCATATTAATTCTATTCAACTGCCTTCATATTGGGTTAAACTGGTATCTTGTAATTTGACCTGTGAAGTGTTAACCACTACACTACAGATCCACAAGTCATATCATTAAATTTATTATAAATAAACAAATATTTCTAATTATATTATATAAACTATTACTTAATAAAAATGATTTAAATATATCATAGCTACATTATAAACTCAAACAAGTAATCACAAAATTTTTATGATCACCTCAATTATTATAAAGCATATTGATCATATTTAGTATAGTAATTATAAATTCTAATATACTGGAATAAAAAAGAATATACAGATAATAAAATAGAGATATGTAGAAATTTAAATTTAAGCTTTTTAAAGTTTGTGGAATTTTTTTTTCGAGTTTAATTTGGGTTTTGTTTTTTTATGATTTTGTTTATTTTTTTTTTTGAGTTTTGATTTTTTTTTTCATATTTTGATTTTTTTTTTGGTCTTTTTTTTTATATTTGGATTTTTTTTTCAAATTTTGATTTTTTATGTCTTGAAATATTTTTCTTTTTTCAAGTTTTGTTTTTTTTTTTTTTTTGGTTTTTGTTTTTTTGTTCGTTTTTTGAGGGGTTTGAATTTCAGGTTTATTTTAGGTTTTAGGTTTTTTGTTTTTTTATTCTTTTTTTTTTTCAAGTTCCAGTTTTTTTTTTTTTTTAAGTTTTAGTTTTTTTTTGGTTTGAATTTTTTTTCAAGTTTATTTATTATTATTTTTTTTTTCAAGTTTTGGTTTTTTCTTTTTTTTAAATTTCAAATTTTCAAATTTTTTAGATTTTGAAGTTTTTTTTTTAATTATCATCAAATTTAATTAAATCTTAATTTTTAATTTTTAATTTTTTTAAAAAATTATATCATTAAATAAATTAGGTTATTAAATAAAATAATTTTTTGTTTTTTTTTTAATTACATATGTAAATTAAATAAAATTATATTATTAAATTATTATTAATCATAAATTATATCATTTAATTATTATATTAGTTTAAATTATTTTATTATTATTTGATTTAAATTATTATATCATTATATTAATTTAAATTATTATATTATTATATTAATTTAAATTATTATATCACTATATTAGTTTAAATTTTTATATTATTGGTTTTAAAATTATTAATAATTTAATAATAATAAGTTTTATCATAAATATATTTTTAATTTTATAATTTTTTTTAATAAAAAACTATTCTTTTCAATAAACAATAATATCTTCAAAAACATCTCTAGTCTTCTCGATAATCACGAGTTGAAAACAAGTCGAAGCACAGAAGGTTGCATGAGGAAAGGCTTCTGGTTTAACTCCAGTAAAAGCCCACAAAATCTTAACCCAAACTGTCGACGGCAGACTCTGTCACACAACTCAAAGAGGTTAATCCTAAACCGATCTATCCCAATATGGAACTTGTTGATCTATCCCAATTGTGGTGTTCCATAGAACTTAATTATATGACTAAAGGGCAAGGTATCAGCCACAGGTGGTAACAATCTAAGCAAAAATCGTTAAGCCAAGTATATTTAGTGAGAACCACAAACAAGATTAAATCAGAATCCAAGCAGGGACGCCAGTTTCACAGATGATGAAAACAGTAGTGCTGCACTACACTAGTGGCATATTCCGAGAATCAATAATAACAGATGACTGGTATGACTAGGGTTAATCTCTATAATAACATATTATTATACTGTTCTCTGCAATATGAACTTAGTAGGTTTAGAAGGGTTTAAACTAGTAGTAGGATTCTCCCCCCTGTGAAAAGTCCCACATGATGTGTGTGCATATCTCTGGGTGTTTAAAATGAACACATAGTTAGGTTATAAGTGGTTGGCGTAGCTAGTATTATAGTAATATAGGCACTAGGCAGTGTTAATCTGCAGATTAATTTGTAGAGACATAACGAGTATCCATATACCAACCAATTTCCAGTTAATTTGTAGAGACATTTGGTGTCTGTCTGGATATAAATGTATCAATAAAGATCATATATCTTGTACACATTCCACTTTAAAATAATAATAATAATGTCTCCAAAAACTAAAAAAGATTTTTGAACAATTTCTTAATATATTTTAAATGCAATTTTAAATTTGCCAATAAAACTAAAGATAAAAAAAAAATAGCAAGAATTTATTCTATAAAATATTGTTATTATAAACAATTAAAAAAACATTCAATGATTTAAAAAGAAACAATTGCTAAATCTTTAACATAAGCAGATTCTTCTAAAAAAAAACACAATATAAAAAATATAAAAATATAAAAATTATAAAAAAAAAATTATAAAATGCAAAAACAAAAATATCAATAATTGATCCTTTTGCCAATCCAAAAAACAGACATTCTCAAAAAACTTTTTATTTTTATGATAATAAAGTCTATACACTTTCCTTAACAATACTGGTTCCTTAACCAGCAGAGCGAGCAGAAGTTACCACTTGTTTTATTTTTTCTTTTCAAAACACTTTTCTTGTTTATTTTGGCAACTAAATACAAGAAACCTACCTAA
>CAJVPV010004085.1:0-10418 GCA_910591835.1 Acaulospora morrowiae | reverse complement strand
TCGTGCCACATCTCCACGCCTCTTTCGACGTTACACGATCGGCGATCGCGACGTAGCGACAGACTCGCCGTTATAACTCCCAACAATATTAAACAAAAAACAAGAAATGTGTAAAATATTTCAAAAACTTATTTCTGGTTCTGCTAAAAAGAAAAAAGGAAAAAGTCAAAGAAGTACTTTGAAGTTCTCTAAAAAGGCAAAGAGCACTTAGGGAATCCAAGGACCATCTACTGAATGAAGATCTTCAACTTCTATTAAAATGAAAACAGAAACACCTCAGAAGCAATTGAGATTCCCTGGATATTTTTTTGAATTTTCTTTTGACACACCAGCATAGAGAACATCTGAAGAAACTTTAGGTATATTTAAAAATTTATTATAATTTAAAATAAAATAATAACTTATATATTTAGTTTTTAATAAAGCCATTGAAAGAATCATGGAGTCCTACAAAGGCCTTTATAAAAAAATCAACCAATTATTAGAATAGCAAAAAATTATAGAGGATAAGGTTACTCACCTGGAAAATAAAACTTATGCAAGTCAATATTTAATTATCAAACATGATTTTATCAAGTTAAGGTTTATTTTGAATTTTTTTAAAGATTTTCAAAAACTTATATTTTATTTAAATAGTGTGCAGTTAAGAGTATCATGAAACAAGTATTTTTTGAAAAAATATAATTTGACTATAAAGATTTTCGTTGAACAATCAAGAAATTTTTTCAGCAAGAATATTCAGAGTTTTACAAAAGCCACACAAGAAAACACTGAAAAACATATTATAAAAAACATATTTATTAAGCAGTAATTTTTATAAATATTAATAACTTTAGTTCTTCAGTTATTAAATATCTTATTGTTTTAAAAGCTTGTAAAACAATATCGATCACTTCTGAAGATTATGGCTTCAAAAATTCATAATGCCATATTTTTGGTTTTTGGCAAAGGATTTTTGAATACAATAAATATGAATGCAACTGCCACCAATATTTTGGCCTGAAAACAATCTCAGAAGACTGCTGAATACTTTTAAAACCTTCACAAACATCCAAGAGGGGAGATACAAAGCATGATGGTCTATATTATTAAAAAAGTCTGGCTAAAAAGAAATGCCTCCAAGAAACAAGTAGCATTCGCCATTGTAATATGCTAAACAGTTCTTGATCTGAATAATGAAAATATTTTGATAAATGAAATATTAATTAAAAGCAAAGTAGAAAAAAATAAAGTGAGTTTTAAAAATCTTCAAAGTTTTATAAATTATTGTTAATAATATTTTTAGAAGAGAATTAAAAAAGGACTTGAATTTGAAGAAGAAAATTCAAGTAACAAAAATGAAGAAATGACTGATCTACAAATTATTACTATAGAAGATAATCCGGAAAAATGTGAAAATATTGAAAATAATTTGAAACAACTATTGGAAAATAAAGAATTAGAAAGAAGAACTTCGGCAATAAATGAAGATTTAAACAAATAAATAAATGTAAACAAGAATTATGTAATAAAAATAATTTTATAAGCCAATAAATATTTAAAATTAAATATTATTAAATTATAATATGTAAATATAAATATAGTTTATTATTATTAAATTAAATCAAAGATCTCTGAAGTTTAATATATTAATTTTTTCTTTAGAATCTTTTAACAATAACGGAGAATCTTCAAAGATTTACATTCAAAGATTTTCAAAGATCTTTGCTCCAAAATTTTCTAATGCAGACTTATTTAACAAGAATTTTGAAATTAATATGATTATTAGGTTTTGGTTTGCAATACACAAATATCTTGATCTTATTTCTGAGATTCTTGATGGGATTCAGATCTGGGATCTGGGCAGGCCAGTCTAATGTCCTAATCTTATGATCTTTAAAAAATGTAATAGTAATTTTCAAAACATGTGGTCTTGCGTTGTCTTGCTGAAATAAAGAATGACTACAATTTGTATTTATTGGATATTTTTTTAAGATGAGTATAGCATATTTGCACAAAATCTCAACTTATAAAGTTCTAATGATATTATTAATTAATGGAACTAGAGAGTCAGTTCTGTGTTAAAATAAGCAACTCCAAAATATATAATTAAAACTTTATTTAACAGTACAGCTTAAGTATTCAGCATTTAATTTCTTATGTGACTTATGTCAAATTCAGGAAAAAACTTGCTAAAAATACTAAATAGATATTTTATTTGACCAAAAAATATGTCTGAAGTGTCAAGTAATTTAGTTCTTACAAGCAAGACATCAGGTAAACCTGTTTAACGCATTAATAATAGAGATTAATAGATATGACAAATAGTGTTTTTTGATATATGAAGTTTAGTTTGAGCAATAAAAGTAGTGACAACTTGGGCAGCATTTAAACAATAGTTTCCATTAGTTACAAAAGTTTTAAGGATAAAATAATCAGAAATGATAAGGAGTAGCAAATGTTCAAGATATTTTTTTTGCAGTTTAGAGATTTTTGCCTTACAATATTTACCTATAATATTTCCCATAGAAGACTTCTTATAGTCAATATTAGCAGTGATAACATAATACAAGTCTCCTATAAGGTAACCATAGATAATGACTCCTTTTTATATAACTATTAAATTTTTTTCACTACCTATTAAATTTAATTCTTATTTTTTTAACTAAAAAAAAATAAAAACATAATTTTTTTTTATTCAAAAAAATTAAAAAAAATTATAATACAAATCAATACATTTTTATTATATTTTTATTAAATAAAAAATAAATATAAATAAATAAATAAATAATTAATTAATTATGTAATTATAGTTTCTTGATTTTCAGTTTAATAATAATTTGTGTCTTTAAATTTTTTATTATAGATTTTGAATGAATCATTATAATTATTATAAATTTAAATATAATATGATTTATAATATATAAATTTAATTTTGTTATAATAAAATTAATTTTTTTTATAGCATTAAAAGTTATACATGCAATAGGCTAAGATTAACTTCCACCGAATGTGGTGTAGGATTCTTAATGTAATGACAGTACTATCATTTAGTAAATAAAGTCTCGCATTTTATGCTTATTCGCAGTAAAAAAAAAAAAAAAAAAAATTAATTTTTTTTATTAAAATTTTTTTTTATATAATAAAAAGTATTCACAATAATATAGGTACTGTTAAAGTGAAAAATAAACCATATAAATAATGAACACAAATAAAAAAAAATATAAAAAAAAATATGATAAACCTATCAAGGTATCCAATATTTCTAGTATATTCTAGTATATTGAGTTATCTATCTGATATAATGAGAATAACAGATAGTAGCAAGTAATTATCAAGTATAAAGTAAATAACAAGTATATATAACAAGTATAAAGTTGTATAAATCATAAGGTATAAAAAGTATAAAAGTAAGATAACAATACAAAAAAAAAGGAGTTAACATATATTAAAAAGGCTATTTACTTGGAGAAGGTCAAAAATCAAGAAGTGACCATGCAAGAGATTACTATTCGTGATGCAAGATTGACAGATCAACCTGTGTCATTATCAAACTTGAGCCAAATATATATATCTCTTTTGAGAAGAAATCATTCCTTATAATAGCATGGCATAGGAAAAACAGAAGCAACAGACTTGTCGTGTTTCACTGTAACAATACCCTCTTTATTAAGTATTTAAAAAGAATAAATTAACTTAATTTTTTGTAAAATACTTGAAATCAATTAAAATATTTTATATTATATAATATATATTTTAAAATAAAATTTTGAAGAATTTTGAAGGTTTTCAGAAATCTCTAAAATTTTTTTGAAAAAAATTTTCTTAATAAAAGATTATATATATCGTATATATAAAAATAATAAAATTTTAAATTTATTTTAATCAGTTTCATGAAATTTTAAAAAATTAAGTTAATTTATTATTATAAAGTGTTTAATAAAAAATGTACAGAATAAAATTTCACTATAAGTTATTTAAAACAATAAAAGTATCTTTAAATTTTATAAGTTATAAATTAATTATAATTTTTAAAATAAATTTTAAATAGACCTGTGGATCAATAGTGTAGTGGTTAACATTTTACAGGTCAAATTACAAGATATCAGTTCAATCCTATATGAGAGTGATTAAATAGAATCAATATGATATCTGATGCCATAACTTGTAAAAGTGTTGTTTTCCATGAGAAGCTATTTCATACGCTGATCCAGTGGACGTTAATATTATAATTTTCAGAAAAGGTATCATAGCACGATGATCATTCTCATATTCCTCTTTACCTATTCTTAGAAATATTCAATCTCTCAGATAACAACATGAACAAGAATGTTTAGCAGAAAGAAACACCTATAAAGAAAAACTGGACACAGTATACAAGAGACTATGGATATATGAAGAAGACCTCATTTTGAAACACTCAGAAATAGAGAATTACAATTTAACTATCAATACTGATGACGAAGAGGATAATCTGAATATTCCCAATAATCTTATTAGTGAATACCATCATATTATTCAATAGGCATTCAAACTTACCACAATTAAAAACAATCCCAAAGAACTTATCAAACTTCTATTAGATATCAATCAGCAACCCAAAGATAAAATTAGACAGAAACCTCTTTTAGCCATCTTCATTAAAATAGAGGCTAGGAACAAAGGTTTCTTTAACTTTAGCAAAACATTCAAACTCAAAGAAAATCATCAAAAAAAGTATGAAAAGCTAGAAGGCAAATTCCAAAAAATTTATAGAATCAAGCACAAGATTATAGAGCTCAACAGAAAAGTCAAATCTAAGATCAAATTGCTACTAAGCATCAGTATATTTGTTATCTACCTGAGATACATTAATATCTTTGATCTCAATCCATATCTCCTTGCACAAATTATGAAATATAGATGCAACTACCTCTGTCAATCCAGAGGAGACAAAAAGCTTAATTATCACAAATTTTTTTAAAAAAAAAAAGCAAAAAAATGTTTCAGAACAATCTTCCTGAGCTTCTTACTTCTTCAGACTTAATTTCTTCTCGAATAAAGGCTAAAATCTCTTACAGAATCTCCATCCTTGATAGAAGTATTACAGCAAGTGTTATAGGGTCCCTTTATTTTTTTTACAAATTTACCTTTCTCTCTAATTTCTACTTTATTATACATCCAGATCTCCCTAACTATCCCTAAGAACTTATCAAAAAAGTTTCACATTTCTTTTCAGTCAGGAAGAAGAAGATCTTAAAAACCTGGGAAACATGATTAGAAAACTTAAGAACTTTTTTATCATTTTTTCTAAAATTTCATCAACTTACTTTGACCTTCTATCTTTCAAAATCTCTCTTTCTTCATCTCCTGATCTGTTGGATTCAGAATTTACATATCTCTTTTTACTTGACACATCAGTAAACAGCATTAGAGATGTTGTCAAAAGCTTTAGAGCCAAATACTACTTTGAATGGCTTCCCTCTAATTTTTTCAAATCCAGAAGACTCCTGCCAACCTTTCCATCAACCATTAATGAATACTAATCCAAACTAGAAATTCAAATTTTTATCATAAACTCTCATAATATCCAGTTTCTAATTAGAATGTTAAGATCTGAGTATTGCTTTTCACTCCCATTAGATCTACTCTGGGTATCTCTTGAGATTACCCAGGCAAACAAACCAAAACTTTCAAGAAAATTGAAAGATATCAAATCAGATCTCAACATTAAACAGCTTTCCTATAGCAATACCCAACTTAAGAAAAAAATCAAAACTCTATATGAATTCTACAAGTTTCAAAGAATTCCTGAGAATTGGTTCACTAACTCACAAGTTTCTTTGCCTGAAGATCTACAAGAAATTAATAAAATTTTATCAGACAAAAGCCTTATGACTCACAAATTTTCTCTAGTTGACAATGATACTCTCTCAACAATAATCTATCAATTTCACCAAACATTCTTATTTACCAGACTACCAGACTTCCTTATTATTAGAGAGATACTCCCAGAACTAGAGTTTGATCTTCTTTCTTTCTTATATTAAATAACATGTTTAGCAACTCCAATATGCTTAATATAGTATTCAATTCTAACTTATTAAATATTCAATAAAATTCATTCATCTAAAATACTACAAACATATCTATTGAGAACCCATCACAAGAATTTCACAAACATTTTATCTCAAACCACACAAGCCAATCTAACAACATCAACAATACAAAAAATCTTATTACCTTTATCATAATCAATACCAGAGGACTCAACTACCTAACCAAACTCAAAGCCTTAGTAAATACAACAAACAGCAGATCTATTCTAATGTGCATTGAAACAAAACTTAAAAAAGAAGATTTTTATCCAAAAAATATTAATGGAAGAGCAATTATCTATAGCAATTCTAACTATGCAAAAAATGATACAATGTTTATTATTGGTAAGGATCTCTCGCCACATATATTCAAAATAGGAGATGTCTCTAAATATTGTTCTTTAATTATTTTAAAATTCAAAAGCAATGTTAATATACTACCAACAACAATTTACCTTTTACATAAGAAAAAGGAAAGAAATTCAGCTCTCAAACAACTATATCAGACAATCAAATTTGTCATATGCAACAAACTGCATTATATAGTTCTAGAAGATTTCAATTTTTACCCCAAAGGCAGCCCATCAGTTGAAGCCAAAACCTCTCCATACAAGCAATTAGTATATAATTATCTCAATAATTATATTGATATCAGACAGCAATATGATGACAGAGTATTTACCTATATCATTAATACCAGTGCCTCATAAATAGACCAAACATGGGTATCAAGAATCCTTGCTTTTAAAATAATCTGGTATAAGGTCCAGAAAATGGATTCCATTCCAATTGACCACTATGCAGTTTCGATAAAGCTAGATTACTTTAAGTTCAAGAAAATCAAACCAGCCTTCAAGTTTAATTTTAATAAATCCTCAAAAAAAAACATTACAGAATTTATCAAAGAGTTAGATTACTGAATCAGTTTTTTATCATCGCCAGACTGAAACAACTTTCAAAATATCTGTATCAATATTCTCAACAAATATATCAAGAAAACCAAAATCAACTTCACTCGAAAAGACCATTGCACCAATGCAGAAAAAAAACTCAAAAAGCAAATCAAGAAAATTAACAAAATAATAATACAATTTAAAAACAAGTGACTCTCATTTCTTCTGAATCAAAAGTTAATAATCTTATATAAAGTTGTTAATCACAATTCTAACATTTCAATCAATGGCCTCCAAAAATTAAAGTAACTATTAATTAAAGAAACTCTATTCCAATCCCAACAATAACTAGCTGAAGAATTCCGTCCAAGTCTAGAAAACATGGTAGAGAACTTTTACAGCAAATCAAAAAGTTATATCAAAAGAACCCTGAGAACTATCAAACTAAAAATCGACCTTCTCAAAATATACAATTCCAACAACCAGTTAGAAGATAATTCAGATCTCATTCAAGAAATTATTAACAAATACTTCAAGAATATTCTATGCTCCAAAAATTTTAAGCTTGATGACTTTCCTGAGTGAAGAGAAATTTATACTTTTAAATCAATTAATCAAGAAATTTACAGCAATCTTATAGATCAATACACCCCCTTAGACATCAAAGAAGCCATCCACAAGCTTTCTAGAAATAAAGCCCTAGGAAAATCCAGAGTTAGCTATAACATTATCAAACTTATAAGGTCTTATATGACAACAATATTCAATTACATTTTACAATTTATCTCTATATCCAAGCAATAGAAGCAAACTATTGTTATGCTCATTTCAAAGAAAGTAGTATGGAGCCACAAGCTTACTGACACTTAGCCTATTTCACTTATTGACTTTACAAGGAAAGTATTTACAGGATTAATCAATAAGAAACTAATCAAAATTCTTAAGGAAAATAACATTTTATCAGAATTAAATTGTGCCAGCCTCCCTGGACAAAGCATAATGGAATTCTTAACTATTGTATATTCAGTTCTCCAGACAGAAAATACTAACAACAAGGAATTTTGGTTTGCCTCTTTTGATATTGTCAAAACATTTAACTCAGCTCCAATATCAGTGATCAAAAAATTGTTAGAAAGAATCAATTGCCCTAAACAAATCAATAAACTTCTTATCAACATTCTGAGCAACAGAGAAGTATCCATAAATACACCGTTTGGATCAACTGATCTATTTATTGTCAACAATAATATAGAGCAAGGTGAAACATTATCACCAATTACTTGGGTTATTTTTTATGACCTCCTGGTTACTAAACTATTACAACATGGCTCAGTTCAAGGATATGTTGCTCCCAACATGCTCACATATATGAATGATTTAGCTTTTATTGCAGATTTCAAGCAAAAAATAGAAAACCTTTTAACAGTAGCCAACCAATTCTTCACACTAAACAATATTATATGTAATAAAGACAAAATAAAAATAATTAACAACATTAGAGTAAAACACGGTACTCAAAATACTATCAAATTCAACAATTACTATATTAAATTCTCAAATCATACAAAAGTATTAAATACCTTGGAATATTAATTTCTCTCAAAACTTTAACAAGGTTAATAGAAAAACATTTATACAAACATCATCACAAATCATTGAAGAACTTTCCAAATACAACTGGAAAGGAGAAATTAAATAACAAATTAGCAATTGGATTATCATAAGGAAGTTTGAGTATTTTCTACTCTTATTATTCCTTAACAAAATGACTCTCAATCTACTCCAGACCAAAATCAATAAACTGGTAAAGTCAACATACAAGATCTTATCAAAATACTTTAATACAATTCTAGTCATTTGCAGTAGGCTTAACCTAATAATGTTAGAAGAGAGACAAAGAATCACATTAATAGGAAACCTCATTATTAAACTCTCCATTTCTTCTATTAGAAAATATATAACACAAGACATCCACTTCATTCAAATGAAAGAAGCTATTTGGTTTTGCTCCATTTGTGACTCAGAGAAATTCAACCAGGAAAATTGGATTATCTATGCTACAAAATCAGCCAAGAATTTCAAAATTCAAATCTGTCCAGCAGAATGTTCATTTTATCTTAACAATGTGGAGAACTCAATCAGTTTCTTATTTACCAATATGCAATCTCAACTTAAGAAGACAGCAATCAATACAACCAACACTTTCAATATAAAGTTCATCAATCAATTAATGAAATATAATGATACTACTAAACTTTTCTGGTTATAACTTGTTACATATATAGGAATAATTTACTTGGGTCCAGAATCCAATTGGTTCAAAACATTTGTAAATAGTAAAAACCTATTTGGAACTCATGATTCAATACTAAATCCTAAAACAACATTCTGGTTCTTACACAACATTAATGCAGTCATCAAAACTTGCAAAAGATACATCTCTATAGATAGAAGAACACTACTCAAAAGAAAATATTTCACTATAAATCCAAACAACAATCTCTTCAGATATCCAAGCTGTTCAATCAGTACATCCTCCCACAGCTTCTATTGGGTACCATTTATGAGCACTTTGGCCTTTACACTATAAATTTCTTTCAATCCTTCTAATAGATTCAAATATCATCTACTTAACATAGTCGAAGAAGTTGTCAACTCACTACCAAACAATGAACACATCCTCCAAGAAATTAATATTTCTGCCTATCATTTCTCTCAAACATTGTTACAAGACCTCAGTTTGTAACAACATTATTATATTTAATTCCACAAGAATAATCTGTTCATAAATAAAATCAAAATAAAATCACTTAACTCCTGCTTGTTACTAGGTAACATTCTATTAACAATTTTTGATATAATTCAGAGGGCTTCAATTAATTTCACTATCAAGATCAGAAACAATAAGAAAAGTTTTCAACTGGTTTTAGAATACTTAAGAAGAATGGTTAAAATCAACATTTCTTTATTAATTCAAAAAATTAATTAATACATATAACAAAAATCTATAGGAATTATATACATCAAACTCAAATCCAGACCAATATCAACCAGAACCACCCAATGGAACAATCTGATACTACACTTTCCTAAAAATTCTCTAATCAACAATACCTGTCCAGATAGTAGTACCAGATGATGCAAGAAAATTTTTAGTATCACTAGAGACTACATGATATGTGAAAGCTTCTCAATTATTCAAACATTTGGATAAACACATATTCCACATGGTCTAACATCAGGAAATTTTTTAGCAAAGATCTCCAAAGATCTTTGGGCGTAGACCTCCAGAGGACCTCCGTCGTCATTAAAAGATTCCGGAGCAAAGGTTACTATATTAAACTCTAAAGATCTTCTATTTATTTTAAAAATAATAAAATATATTTATATTTACGTATTATAATCTATTAATATTCAATTTTTAATGTTTATTTTATTGGCTTTTAAAATTATTTATTATTACATAATG
>CAJVPV010004084.1:0-10423 GCA_910591835.1 Acaulospora morrowiae | reverse complement strand
GCTACCTTTGGCAAACAATTTCACATTCTTAAACTTTGAATACGGAATCCACTCAAGAATACTATATCTGCTAGTTGTTACTAACTGTATTTCCTTTATAAATACGTCGATATTATTGTTTCCACTTTTCCAACTATCAAAATTTTGTTGAAAACGAGAAGAATTACAAGACTGGCACCAATAATCCGTTATCGTCACCTTACAGCACTGTTTACACCTTTTTCCTATAATTAATTGGATTTTATAAATTACAACGAATAACCAAAAAAAATACACTGAATTAAACTTACCATCTATGATAATAAAGGATAGGAATATAATTAAATCTCATTCATGTGATTTTACGAAAAATTACAAAAATACCTCGAATTCTACTTACTATCTACAATAATAAAGGATAAGAATATAATTAAATCTAATTTCATGATTTTACAAAAAAATAACAAAATTTAACTTACCATCTATAAAATTTACAATTAATGCAATTAAATTTCAATTCATATTATTTTACGAAAAAAATAACGAAAATATACTGAATTTAACTTACAGACTAAAAAATTTGACAATTAATACAATTAAATATTATTTAATATTTTACAAAAAAATATAACTATTTTAACTTACAATCTATAAAATATGACAATTAATACAATTAGTCCCATTTCATATGGTTTACGAAAAAATAACGAAAATGTACTGGATTTAACTTACCATCTATAAAATATAACAATTAATCCAATTAAATCTCATTTCATATTATTCTTCGTAAAATAATAAAAATGCACTGAATTTAACTTACAATCTACAACAGTAGAGAATAATAACAATTATATCTCATTTCTTGTTAGTTTACGAAAAAATAAAGAAAATGTACTGGATTTAACTTACCACCTATAAAATTTGACAAATGATTGCAATTAATCTCATTTCATATGGTTTTACGAAAAATAACGAAAATGTACTGGATTTAACTTACACTCTATTAAATTTGACAATTAATACAATTAAAGTTTTATTTCATATTATTTTACGAAAAATAACAAAATGTACTGGATTTAACTTACCATCTGTAAAATTTGATAATTAATACAATTAAATTTCATTTCATATAATTTACGAAAAAATAAGAAATATGTTGAATCTAACTTACCCCCTATAAAATTTGATAATAAAATTAAATCTCATTTCATATTATTTTACGAAAATATAACGAAAATGTACTGAATTTAACTTACGGACTAAAAAATTTGACAATTAATAAAATTAAATATGGTTTTGCGAAACAATGTCCAGGATGTTCAACTTACTTCCTACAAATTTATGATTAATACAATTAGTCTCATGGCATACTAATTATCTAATGAATTTCTCTGAATATAGATACCTCCTACAAATATTATTGTTAAGTTAAAAATCTCATTTAAAAATTTTACTGCAATAATTCATTAAAAGATCAACCTTCTGCTGCTTCTATCAGTTTTTTCACATCTTCTGAAATCATTATGTAATATTAGGATCAAATAACAATAATAACAGCGTGGCTTCTATTAATATTGTCCAGTGTTGGTCGTGTAATTTTATGAATAACGAATGATACATGTACAGTAAATATACTGCACGATAAAAGAAACTGCAAAATTAGTCTATATATGTTTGATGGTAATTGAAAGTAGTTAAGATCATCAAAAAATGCATATCATGTGCTACGGCCGTTTTTATTGGTTAATAGTCCTGCTTTGGATCATTACATTACAATTATATCATAGGCAAAATTAAACAACGTATAAGTATAGTGCTCTAATATTCCTCCCTCTCTAGGCCGTTTTTTTATGGTTAGCAGTCCGCACTTGAAAAAACATCTCTCGTTATGCCTTATGAACAAACAAATATCCAACCTGACGAAAATGACACAGATCGTAACAGATACCAAGAAGATGACGATACCTCTGAAGATGAGAGAAGTAACTGCTGGACCCCTTTCCACGACCATATATAAAGGAAATTTGTTAGATATACAGAATAGAAAAGCGTTGTTATAATCCTATCCACGCAATAAGGATATCAAATTTAACCCTCTCCCAATGGAAAAAGAACTTACCAAACTTATGCCGAAACACGCTAAGGAAACAGATAGATTATTATCCAAGCTATCATACCGGCACTCAGCATCTTCGATCTGGCTCTTAAAACATTCTATGAATCAAAACCACAGAAAGATAATGAGAACGAAAAGAGCACTTGGTAATATCTCGAAGAAGCTATGTTGTCCACTAGAGCTCTTATATGTCATATACAAATGAGTTACGCCCTTAAGTATATCAACCCAAATCATACAGAACAGCAATCAGATGGTGTATTTGATGAGGAATTACATGAAATTATTAAAAAGGAAGGTGACAGAGCCAAATATATCAACTACGCACTTACAAAAAAACGCCAATCTGAAATGCTAATAAGCCACAACGAAACCAAATAATATATCCTTCCGTGGAGGATCCAAGTTAAATCGCTACAAGTCCTCACGTCGTGGCTCCTGACAAAATCAAGGAAATTTTCAAGATACCCCCCCAAAACAGTCAAAACCAATAACATTAGAGAATGGACACAATGGTAGAAGACTTGCTCGATTTGCAGATATTTGGACCCAAGAATTTGGCAACCACTGGGCTTCTACTTTAGTATGCGAGGATTACAAGCCTATTTTGGAGAAATCACTACCACTAACAATCCAAGTTATAAAGATACGTCTCAACAAGCAAACAATGATCTATCAGAGAAAAAATCAGAAAAAATTAGAAAATGGAGTTATTAAAAGTTTTTCCCCATGCCAAAAAAATCAGGAGAATTGATGCCAGTAATAGATCTCAGACAAATCAATGGCTTCGTAAAACATTTCAAAATGGAGGGTATATAATTAGTAAGTCACTAGTGCAACAGAACGATAATATGGTTTCAATAAACATAAAGATGCATTCCACCATATCCATATACATCCCGATGCACAAAAATATTTTGCCTTCGATTTAAAAGGACAACAATACTGTTTCAAGTGTTTACTTTTTGGACTTTCAATGAGTCCAAGAATCTTTACGAAGATTCTCAAACCATAATACATTCAGCACGCACAAAAAGGATCAAATTAGTAGCATATATGGACGACATTCTACTAATTGCAAAAGCCAAGAAAGAAGCAATAATGAACATTCAGACAGTTAATAAGATCTCTAGGCTTCACAATAAACATCAAAAAATCATGTCTAAAGCCAGGGCAGTCCATATAATTCTTGAGATTAATCGTAAATTTGAATCAAACGAATCTATTATTATCCCAAGGAAAGATCACAGAAATAATAAAAGAATGAAAACAATATCAACAAAAACACGAGCCATATAATAAATTAGCATCCATAATTAGAAAGATCATAGTTTCAAATGACAAAATACCAGCACGTCTTTTCTTTCGACAATTACTGAGAGACAAAAAACAACAATTACGAATCGGGGATGAAATTACTTTGTTGACCTATCAGACGGAAGCAAAATACAACTTCAGAATTAGGCAAAACACTTAGAAAGTTGGGATGGCAAAGCCCTAATAAAGAAACAATCAAGAGCAATAATTTATACCGATGCCTCCACAATGGATTGGGGTGCTGCAATGAACAAAATACAATTTCAGGAAGATGGAATGAAAAGAAAAAGAAATATCGCATCAATATCTTAGAAATAACAGCAATAAAGAAAGTATTATTGAAATGGACATTCCTCCGAGACAGTCAATTCTTTTCTGATCCAATTCGATGACGACAGTAGCATATATCAACTATCAGGATGGGACTATATCACCTATCATAAGTCAGATAGCTGAAGAAATTTGGAAACTATGCCTGGAAAGGAATATTCACATTCAGGCCCAATATATTCCCGATTCAATAAACAAAATAGCGGATGCAGCATCTCATTCTTATCAAAATCAATCAGAATGGATGATATTGAAAATAACGTTCAACTGAATACAACAAATAATGGAAGACTTATTCGCAATATCTCTAATGCTCAAACTCGGATGTTCTTCGGTTGGAAATAGGAACCACAGGCAATAGCCATAGACACACTAGCACAGCCGTGGAAAGGTTGGAGGACCTATGTCAATCCTTCTTGGAATCTGATTTCCAAATTCTTGCCAAGGTAAAACGGAAACAGTTGAGGATAGTTCTGATATTTCCATTATGGAGATCAGCACTGTATTTTTCACTTCTTGAATTGTTGATAGACATTCCAGTAATTCTCCCCAAGTCAACAGTAATATACAGTACAACAAACAAATTCCCTTTCGCAATCCAAAGTGGAAAATTTGCGCAGCACCTCTATTTAGAAATCTCTCAAAGATCAAGGATTTTCAGAATGGGTTGCGGAGTTGTATATTGCAGCACATGATTCAAGAATATCTAAAAAGAAGTCCATATACAGTATATATGCCGATGGTTTAATTGATGTGCTGAGCAAGATCTCAATCCCATTAAATGTACTTTACCCAAAATAGCTGGGTTTATAAATAAACTCTATCAAAAAAATTATGCATATAATACGATTGCAGGATATAGAACAGCGATCAGTGATATACATGAATGGATCGAGGGAAAACCAATTGGTGCACATTCATTAATTACAAAAATTATGAGAGGATTATATAAACTTGATCTACCAAAACATAAATCCTTCGAAGTTATCGACGTGTTTCCTTTAATGGAGTTTCTTTAGGAGACAACGAGGAAATGTCTATTATTCAGCTATAAAAAAAGATTGCCTTTTAATTTCCCTACTACAGGAAGTCGATCTTCTAATATTATACAAATCAATCTTTTATCACTAAAAGAGAATAGTGAAGAATTAAGTTGGATGTTATCAACCCTAAGGAAGCTAAAATATCAAGATCACACGGGGAACAAAGTTGCATGTCAAGAAAATATTTATAGAATACACAGAAAATAGGACTTTATGCACAGCATCAGCCATTAAAACTTATCTGAACCGTACTGCCGATTGGCACATATCATCCATTCAACAAGCTACATTGTTTTTTACTAGGTTCACATAGTCCAACATCAGTTTACATGATGCCAGATGGATAAAAGTATGTATAAAAGAAAGTTCAAATGATCTAACAGCTAAAGATGCACGTGTTATTTCTGCCTTTCTAGCACAGAATAATAGAGTAGATTTGGCATCAATTTTAAGCATGTGTAATTGGTCGAGCAACACTACTTATTCAAGGTTTTATTAACAAGGAATATTTTTGTTACTTCAAAAAATAAGGTGCCTACAAGGAACGTTGATAAGACACTTTCATTTGGAAATATGCTCCGATAAAAAAAAATGAGAAAAACGAAAGAAATATAAAATCATTAAAATGGCCTAGAGAGGGAGTGATATTAGAGTACTATACTTATACATTGTTTACTTTTTGCCTATGATACAATTATGATGTAATGATCCAAAGCTGGACTATTAACCGATAAAATCGGTTTTAAGCACATAATATGCAATTCAATCTCTTGCTCATGCATTTCTAAATGTCTTTCGTTTATACTCGGACATTTGCATAATTTCCAGATCCCGGTTTACTTTATAAAATACATGGGTTTTCGAAAAAAATCCGAAATTTTTTTAAACATAAAAGTTTCTACATAATACATATTAAACCTTTTGTTTTATTAACTACATCTACTTTTGCATATTAAGTATAATCTAGATCACTAAATAAATATACAGTAAAGTTTTGTTGATTTTTAACATTTCATTATTAATATTTACATTTTACATTGTATACAATGATCTTATTTTAATTTTCATATTACCTTATTTCTAAAACTAGGGTTTTAACAAATAATCTATAATTAATCAATCTTATTTATCATGTTTAAATTATCCGTGTATTAAATTTTATATATCTATATTTAATATTTAATAAATTGTTTAATAAATAAAATTGTTATTGAACAAAAAATTAAATTTTAAATTAATATCATTAATTTATAATCATAATTTCTTATAAAAGTTTTTATTTTATTATGCAAAATGATCTTATTAGATTAAGTAAATGTTTCTTATAATAAATTTTATTTATAAATTTTATTAAATTCAATGGAATTATTATGTAATATAAAAAATACTTGTTATTAAATAATAGATTTTATATATTGTATATCATTTTTATTTTAAGAGAATGATATGAATAAAAAACTATTAGCAGGAAAACACTAAGTTGAAAAGGCCAACATAATATATTAAAAGTCCTAATAATATATAGAATTAATATAGTTCTGAAATCAATAAGGTCAAAAAAAAAAGGCAATAATGATTTGTTTTATAAAAATCAAGATATTTATTGATAAAATGAAAGTTCGACCTTGCAATACCAAATGAAATTGAAGATATACAATATTATATATGTATTTAGTATATAATTTGTATATATAATAAAAATTTTTTTAAATAGATAGGCATTTACCTTATTTAACTTTATTAAAATAATAATTTGAGATACAATTGTATATATATGCAAAAAATTACAAAAAGTCAATAACTTTTTTAAGCTATAAAGTAAACTTATTAGGATTGCTCTATTATATGACTTGTTGTTTATTTTATAAAACAAAACATTAAAATTTTTTTAAGACAACTAACTCACCAAAGCACTATTAATATTCTTAAAATAAAGACTAGTTGTAAATATTTCTTCAATGTCAGATAAGTATTTATTTAATTAATTATATATTTGTTAACTATATGTAGATATCTGTCCTTGATTTCTTGGTTGATAAAAATTTCTGTTTTAGATTTCTTTTTGTTGTTCAGAATCTTTTTTGTTTTTTTTTGTTATTTTTTATAGTTTTCCATTAAAAGAACTTGTCATATCTTGTTATACTGCTTATAAATATTCTTTAAGTCTATTAAATAATTTCAATACATTGTTAAGTATCTTTGTTGTTTATATATTTTTTTATTATTGTGATAATTGTATGTATAATTGCTTCTCTAATGTTAAGATTAAAGTTTCAGTATTCCAGAAATTGATATGTTTGAAGTTTAGTAAAAAGTTGATATTTTGTTTTCTTGTTATTATATAAGTTGATTTCTTATTTAAAATTTTATTATTTGTTGTTTGGTATAATGTTTTTATTGTCTACAAGTAAATGAATAATTTGTTAATTCTTTTTTTGCTTGCAAAAGTTATATGTTTCACTTGGATATGTGTTTTTGTTTCTTTAGTATAATTTGATTAATGTGTGAACCTTCAAGTTTTATAGTTTTCTTTAAAATTTTTGGTTATTGTAATTAGAATTTCTAATAGTACCACTTTGATATCTGTTTAATATCAGTTCAATACTTAATTTTACTATAAATTCATATGAATGGATCAAAATTATACATGTGGTGGAATTGAATTCAACCATTTTTCAAAAACCGTATTATGGTAGAATTACTAAGTAACATATAGTAAATAATTGGAATTCGTATTTAATTCAGAATCATATTGTCAATCAAATTTTCTTTTATGGTAATATGACCACATGTATGATCACAACCTATATATTAAACTTACTATAAATTGGTACTAATTTAATACTTTTTGAAGCCCTAGTTATAATCATTGAAATTTGTTATATAGTTTATAATTTTTGAAATATGAATATTATTGATTAAATATTTTCAATTGATTTTTGTATAGGTATGTGGACAGATATTTATTATGTTGCAATATGGTAATCTCTATTGGATAATATATTTAAAGAGTATACATCTTTTAATTCCTGTTTTAATAAGAACTTCTAGTTGAAATATATATTAGTTAATAAGGTATAAAGAGTTGTTTTTTTGAATGTGGTTGGCAATATTGACTAGTAATGTGTTTTTAAATGTAATGGCTTTTTTGACAAGTTTGTTTGCAATTTTATTGTATTCCAGTCTAGTGTGTTTTGATTTTTTGAAAAGTAGTTGAATATTATAGTTTTGATTTATTTGCTAAATAGGATTTAGCAAGTAAATATTTTTAAGTTTTTTAATAGTTTTGATTTGTTTTGTATAATAGATTTGATTCTTTCAATTGCTGCTTGCTATTTATGAAAATTGTTATTTGTGCTTAATAATACTATAGTTAGTACTATAAGTATTAATATCAATTCTGCTCTAGTTTAAGATGAATAATGACAGGTTTTTACTTGAAAGTCTATATTGTTTGATTTATTGTATATTGTCCAACCAATCCTCATTTATTGATTAATCAAAGAACTATCTATATATATTTGGATTTGATATTTAGAACATATTTAATGCATATAAAAACCAATTGTCAAATTGTTTTGAATATTGATATAATAAACTATAGGATATATATTTAGTGTTAAATTGTAGAATATATATTAATTATAGGTTGGAATTGTTGTGATATTGTAGATATTATTATGTTTTTGAAGTTGAAATATGCTTGGATGCTTGTAAGTGACATACATACTCTGTTCTATATTCAAATTATTGCAAGAAATTGTGTAGACTTTTTTAACTCTTGTAAACTAGAATGGTAATTGTTTGGTTAATATATCAAGTAACTGTATATTGATCTAAGAAGTTGTTTTCATCAATAATACAACATTTGCAAACTTTAAGTAAAAAGTTATTAAAAATTTGTTTTGTAATATTTGATGGTGATTTTGTCAATGTGCAGTATTTTTTTCTTTTTATCTACATTATTTTATTGTTATGATCTGTTGCTATCTATTTGATTTGAGATTTTTATTATAAGGTTATTTGAATGTATTTGAAAAAATATTTTCTGATAAGGTTTGTGAAATCTGTTATAATATTTTTGGATTGGTTAAAAGTTTTATTTCAAGTTTTCAGAACTATATAGGTGTTTTTTTGTTTGGTTTTTTGATAGGATTAGTTATTTATACTTATAGAAGCAAGTATATATTATTTGCATTGAGGCATTGACTTAAGAAAATAATTTGATTTTTTTGATGTTATGTTTTGTATTTAAAAAACCATATGATGCCTATTGTTTTCTTAATATTGATATATATTTTCTTGGGATGGTGATATGTGATATTGAAAAAGTAAAATCATATTATCTAAGTAAAAATATGATATTGTATGCTAAGCTTTTTGCTTCTGGAGAGAAATGGATTTGTGAGGAATAGTGAAATAAAGAGTTCTGTTGATTAATATTTATTTTGAGTTTCTTGTATTTGTATTTGGATTGGTTTTCTGACATGGTTTGAAGGATTAATTCTGTGATTTCAGTTAGTACTATGATAAATTATTTGTCAATTCTAAATGTTAAAGAAACTGTATTCAATTGGATTGTAAATTGTATTGTTAGGTGTTGTGTTTGCCAGGCCTAGCTTGTATTTGATGACTTTATTGAATTTATCTTCAATCGCAGTTAATACTTGAGATTTTTGAGATTTACTTTTTGGTGTCCACCATGGTTCGTGAATAAATGTTGATTTGCACTGTACGGATTTTTCGTCATCAATTTTGAAGATATCCTCGAGTAAGTTACGCCCATGGTTCAGTTCATAAAACATTTTATTGATTTTTTCATGTTTCCTGTGGAAAATGTTTAATTTATGTCATTTTCTTTGATGTCAAGATAGGAAAAAAATTTAATTTATAATCCCAATCAACCAACTTTTAGTACATACTATTACATGGTTAAAAATATTTATTGTTGATTTTAAATTTCCCAAGTGAGCCAATTTTGTTGGTAACACGAATGTTGAACCGGGAAAAACAACGTAAAAGCCATTTACCATGTCTTCTACCAACAGCTGTCCGAAAACGCCAGCAATTTGTATAAATGGAACCTTGATCGTATCTGCTTGTTTATCAGCTAAGTTTCTGCTCAACAGACCATTCAATATTGATTGATTGATTCTAGCTGAGCGACAACGATCTCCAACTGCTTTATTTAGAGCTGTTTCGGCAGCAAACTCCCATTCACCAAGATCTATTCCTGCACGACTTAAGAATCGGACATCACACTTGCGTCCTTTCTCATGACTTGTGAATTTGCTCAGAGGACAAAATGATTCGCCCCTAACGCACAAGAAATTCATAAGCTTATAACTTGTTAAAGTCAAAAAGGTATTCTTTATTTATTATTTACAATGTATTCCATCTCCATTTCGTAGTCCATCAACAATGTAAGCACATGCTTTTACAATAACATCAATTTCGGTGTGATGTTCACCGCCACAATCTAACAGATCATTTCCGTCTGACTTTAAAGAGGCTATATGGGTAAATTAGAAAGATAAAGACAAGCTACAAATAATAAAATGAATCACTATAAACTCTACTTATTTTATAAAGACAAGTACGGACTGATGCATCTGCATGCTGATTGAGACAATATTTG
>CAJVPV010004083.1:0-10423 GCA_910591835.1 Acaulospora morrowiae | reverse complement strand
TTGAGTTCAATAAATATCTCTCTCTAAGTTCACTGTCTAATTGAAATCATCCATAATTTCATTAAGACTTTTACAGTATATTTATTTGGATGAATATCAAAAAGCACAAAAACTTTTAAAAATATTAGAGAAACAAAAAACCATAATAATTTCAGAAATAGAATCATTTTCAGAAATGGTTTTCAACATTTTAATAAATACTAAGGATGAAAGATGGCAAGAGTTAATGAAATGGATTGACAAGATTAAAGAACAAAAACTTACAAAATAAAAGGAAGGATACAAATTAATAGAAAATGTTAAAGAAATAATAATTTTTGTAACAAAGCAAAGAAGAAAAGAAGAATATGCTATGCTGTATCAATAACTAAAGAGTAACAAGAAAATAAATATCTACCTTATGTTGATAAAGCAATTAAAAAGAAAGACTATAATCAATTGGCAAAAATATTTAATGAAGAAGCTTTATCAGTATTCTTAAATACTACAGACTATGAAGGATATGAAATACTTATATTAGAGAAAGAAGACCTAAAAGAAATTAGAAAAGCATTAATTAAACTATTTAAAGAACCAGACTTATTATATGGAAAAAGAAGAATACCAGGAGAAGAACAACTTATAAAACTAATAGATTCATATATCAAAATAAACCTTAAAAATGGAGAACAACAGATCAAAATCACATAAGAAGAAAATGATTTAATAAATAAAATAATCAGGAACAAAAGAAATGAACAAGACTTTTATGTCAAAACCAAAGCTGAATATTGTAAAATAAATAGACCTGACTTTATTAAAATTAATAAAAATAATTTTATAGAAATACGAAGTGAAACAAAGAATGGGAGTGATAGAAAAAGAAGAAAAATTAATACAATATTTGGAAAATGTAAAAAGAGAAGTTGAATTAATATACACAAAGTAGATCATTTACAAAAATAGAAAATTAATAATCATAAGAAAAAATAGATGAGTGAAATAATGTAAACAACATTTAGAAAATGACTAAAGAAATCAAAGAACAGCAGAGAACTGTAATTCAATATTTTTGGAACATAGGCATAAAAACAGCTAAGGAAATCCAAAAAAGAACAGAAATCAAATTATCGACTATATATTATAATCTACAAAAAATAAAGAAAAATAGAAACAACCAATGAAAAAAAGGATCAGAAAAACCAAAAAAAATAGATAAGAAAGGATCAAAAATCATCAGACAAAGTTTAAAAAGAAATTCATATGAAACTACTAAGAGTTTGGCAACTAAATTACAAGAACAAGAAATACAAGTATCATCAAGTACTGTAGGGAGATATCTCCATAGAATGGGATATGAGAACTCTCTTCCTTTAGCAACCCCTATGTTAATAGAGAAATATAAGTAGGCAAGAATATAGTAGGCTTAGAAACATCTTGAAGATGACTGGTCACAGACAGTATTTATGAATAAAACCTCATTCAAATGTTCCGAAATACTGTTACAAGATGATATAAAGAAAAGAGACCAACTCATCCTATACCTAAAGAAAGGAAGAAGATTCATACATGGGGAGAAATTTCTATGAAAGAAAGAACAAGGCTCCATTGTTTTACTGAAAAAATGGATGCAATATTATATATTGATATTCTAAAAGAACATTTAAGAGAAATTCAACAGATTAAAGAAAAAAATGAGAGATTTCAACAAGACAATAATTTCAAACATACAAGCAAGTTGGCTAAGAAATTCATATAAGAAAAGATTACTGGATATATAAAATGGCTATCAAATAGTCCAGATTTAAATCTGATAGAAAATATGTGGAATATGATCAAAAGAAATATAGAATTAAGAAGACTAAAAAATTTAACAGACTTAGAGAAATTTATGATATAAGAATGAAAAGGAATACCTGAAGAAAATATAAAAAATTTAATATTCTCAATAAGTAACAGGTGTAGAAAAATTATAGAAAAAAATGGAGAACAAATAAATTATTAAAATAATTTATAATCAAAAGAATAATTTTAGAAGTCTAATTTGAAAATTTGAAAATAAAACAATAAGAATTAAAATTTATAGATAATTTTAAATAATTTTAAAATAATTTGAAGATCACTATATATCTAAAATAGTACTGAATAATTAAAGTCTCTATTCAAAAATATTGATAAAAAAAAAAAACAAATTGATTTAATACATATTAATAATTAATAAATAACTCTTTATATTACAACTTTAGCTTATATAGTTATGAGTTCAAAGAAAATTTAAAATATAAATATACAATATATTTTCTAGTAAATTCTTTGAAATTGTAATCTTTAATTAACACAAATTATTAAATCTAAGAACTATATGGTCAAGTAAAATGTGACTTTAAAATCTCTTAGTAGATATTTCAAAGGATTTAATTGACTTAGGCTATCAAATATAGGAGTAAAAATATCAAACAAAATATAACTCCTATATATATGGTATTTTATTTAAAAGTTATGAAAGTATCATACAGTATATTAGTATTCTTATTTTTAATCTTTTTAAAATTATAAATTAATTATTAATATATTACAGATTATTATTGTTATTATTGTTTTGTTATTACTATTATGATTTTATGAGATGTGATTAGTAAAAAAAGATTTGTTGATCTTTTGAAGAAGGTAAACTGTTTTTGGTTTTTTTGTATCTAAATATATGAGTGAAAAAGAAATTAAACCAAAAGCATTTCTCTATACAACCTTTATTATTAAAGTATCCAAGTTTTAATAAATTCAATCAAGAATTCCATCCTTATGAAGCTTAAGTCTTTTTAATTAAACTCTTAAAATTGGCTTATATATAGCAGAACTTGAAGTGAAATAAATTTATTGTATCAGTTTTGACAAAAATATTTTTTTATTTTAAAGAAGAGAAATCAATTTTTTATTTAATAAGCCTAAAATTTGACCTTCTATATATAATATCTAGAATTACTTTATTCAAATCTTTTAGATTTTTTCTTTAAAAAAGAATTTTTATTTTCAATAATAGTAAAGAAAGAAAAAAAGTTTCTTTGAAGAAAAATTAATATGACAAGTATTTTCTTTTTTATTTTGTTAAAATTTTCTAAAAGAAAGTTTTTCAAAAAATTGGGAAAAATGGAAAAGAGTTTTTTTTTATTTAAAATATATTTAAACATTATAAAACTATTGTTTCTAAGATATATTCATTTAAATCAAATTATTTTAAAGAATGTTTTATATAAATATCTCAAGGTAAATTTCTTTAAATATCTAATTTGAGTTTTAATCAGTTTACAAATTTATTTCATAGTAAATAATATAATAAAATAAGTGTAAATAAAATAATTTGAACTTAATTAAAACAAAAATTTTTGACAAAAATGAAAAATTACTAAAATATGATATTACAAAACATTAAAATGGAAATGCGACAAATTTTTGATTCAAAATAATTATATTTTTTAAAAAGCAATGTTTCATTAACTGCTATCATAACATAAAAAAAGTTTGTAAAAGTATTTAAATATTATTGTTTACTTTTTCAATTAAATAATAAAGTTATTTATTAAATAATTATAATCATAAGAATAATTTTTTTTTTTTGAAATATCTGTTTCTAATTTAAAACATTGTATATTTATTTTTGCTATATGTGATATTTTTTTGAATTTTTAATTTAAAAGTATTATTTGTTCTAAAAAGTTGATAAAATAATATATATTAAGTATTTTTTTGTAAGTAATTAATTATAATATTATAATTTTTTAATATGATTTTTAATATATTTATTAAATAGAAAGATTTTAATAGTAATTCTTCTTTAAATTTGATTGAAAAAATTTTGAATAATAAATTAGAAAATATATTAAATTAGAAGCAATTACAAAAATTAATAGAATAAAAACAAAAATAAACAAAATCAAATAAAATATAGTGAAATAATTTAATGTTACTTTTATAATATAAACAAGATACATTATTTGATATTATAAAAAATATTAAAAATTAGATTTGAATATAATATATAAAAATTTGCTATATTATTTATAATAAATAAATTTGCTTTTAATAAAAAAAAAATCACTTTTAATTTAATTATTATATATATCATAAAAATTATAATTTATATTAAATTTGAAAATTTTAAATCAAAATTAATAAATATTGATATACAGTATATCAATTTATATTTAGATTGATAATAATTAGTAAAATGAATTATAATTGATATACTGTATATTTAAGTTGTTATTAATTGATACCTATCATTCTATTTATTTTATTGATAAACAGTCAAATTATAATATAAGTTTTTTTGAATATTTTTAATAGTTTTAAAAAAAATAATAATTAAATAATATATTTAATTATAAATAACATGGATGTAAAAATAATTTTTATAAAGTTTTGTTTAATAAATATAAATATTATTTTTAATTTTTTTATTTAATTCTATAGTTAAAAATAAAATTATAAAGATATAATAATATTATTAACAATGTTTTATTATATTTATTTTTAATTTAATATCTTTAAAATTGAATTAATAGTAACAAATCAATATAAAAATAATTCAATATTAGTTAATATATATATATATTTAAAATAGTTTATAAACAATAGATCTTGTAACAAGAAATATGTATGTAAATTAAATAATTTGATAGAATATATTAGATAAGACTCAATTAATTAATTAATTAATTAAAAAATATTAATTAAAAAGTAATTAAAAATATTTGATTAAGACAAGCAAAAAATTTAATAAAATTTTCAAATTTGTTTAATTTTGTAATCAGATACTTTATTTCAATGCAACAATAATTTTTAAAATTCTTATATTTTTAAGCTTATAACTTATATGATATGGTATATATACAAAAAGAATAGAAAATATTTCTTCAATAAAATTTATTATAACAGAATCTTTTCAAAAAATCGGGATAAATAGATAAAGTTTTTTTAAAAAAAATTTTTTTTTTAAATTAACAATTATATACAATATATAATTTAATAAATATAAAAGTAATATACAATATAATATTGGCTATATAATTTCGAATATTAATAAAAGCAATAAACATTTATTAAATAATTACGTATATACAGTATGTTAATATAGATACGTATATGATTGTTTTTGAATCTTTATAAAATAATTTAATAAATTTTTTAAAAATAGACTGCACTGTATTATTATTTTTATAAAATTATATTTTATTATATAACATCAATGTTTATCGTATTATAAATTCGATTATTTAAACAAATGTATCATGCTCATGGAAAATATACGTACGTATCAATGTATCAATGACAAACTTTTTTTTTAATAGCAGATTGGATTTTCCATTTTTTAAATGAAATTTTTGATCTCTGCCGACATCAGTTTTCGTTTTCATTCATAAAAAAGGATTTGTGTATCATGATTTTATATTTCCAATTTTAAATAAATAAATCTATTGTTTGTTAAATGTTTATGATAAATCGAGTTATCTTGACATCCGCGTACAATGGATGGATTGTGAAAAAATCTTGGAAACTTGTGTGTTTTGCGCGAAGGAAAACACACGAGAGGAATTGTTTATTTCAAAAAAAGCAAGAAAATGCCAAACTTATCATCTCATTGATAAATACGAAACAATAAAAAAACATGGTGGTTCAAAATCCCAAGAACGTTTTGAATATGCATATTTACGTAATTTTAGATAAGGAGATTGGAGGTATGATTTTATTGCGGAATCAATGGATTAACCCTTTTTATTTTTCGATAAGATTACTTTAAGAGTTTAATTAATTAATTAATCCCAGCAAAACTTGTGAAATCTGTGTTCCAATTAACAATCCAATTAATAAGCCAATTACTATAATTATCAACGTTCACGGAAAGTTTAAGCAGAATCCGTGATCGTAGAAATTTTTGGGGTGCCGTCATTGAATGATTCGAGTGGGTGACAGAAGGCAAAATAAGTGAAGGATGTTTTTGTGCATTGTTTATTATTCCTTTGTTTGATTTTTCCTGCTGACCAGATCACCAATTTGACCTATCAATAATTATGAGAAGGTTGCATGAATTTAGTGGATTTATTGAATTTGATAAAAAAGTAAATCCATTGTAAATTCAGGTAATGCGTCACACTTTCGTGTAATGGCTTTTTTAAATAATTAGTAATATTTAATTTAATTTAAATTTAACATCATATGAGATTCCAAAGTAAGATGTGAATTACTTGATTTATCTTAAAGCGAAACCACAATATAAATGGGATGTCCAATCAGAGATCGATCTGAATTTATCGAGAGCCTGATAGAGATTAGCGTGAACATTTGACACACTTTAATACGGAGTGGGCAATGAGCATTCCGGAAACTCATTAGTCGGTGGCACCTACGTACATTACTGGTTGACTGGTTATAGCAAATAAAATTTAAGTACGTACGTACGTACCACGTAAAGGTTGATTTAAACTCTCAATCAATCTGGTGATGTTGATACAAACGGAGAAAATATTTAATTAGAAAGTTTTAAAATAGAGTTACACAATAGGGCTTACGTAGGAAATCAAACGACAATGCTCAATAGGAAATACTACACAGAGATGTTAAAAAACAAATGAGGAAATAAATTAAATAATACCAAATTTCCGGAATGTTGGGAAATTGAGGGGACAAATGGGGGGACCTTGGAAAAAACGACGAACGGAGAACAGAGAAGTTCAGAAGGAACGTCGAAAGTTCACAGGGCCTGACCGGGACAATGTAACCATTGTAACACCTCTGTCTGAGATATATACAAACACATAATAAAAGTGTTCCAAAAAAGTATAAATCCAAAGATGCTAAAAGCCGAATAAAGATTAACAATTAACGTTAAGTAAATTGGATGGTAAATTTATTAAAAATCAGGAAATGACAAATCAAACGATGGTGATACAGAGAGGAACAAAAAAAAAACTAAAGTAAATATAGTTCAATACACACCAATAAGGCATTATCGAATACTAAGCATTCAGACTAAGCCCTAAAGGCTCGTCCTAAATTCATGCAAATTAGAGAGCAAAGCCAAAATCAGAGTACTATCAGAGTCTAAAGGAAAGGATGAATGGTAAAAAAACTACAAATAAAAGACCATATCCGGTATTGATGTGCCAGAAACGCCCAATTCCCGACACACAAGAATCAACATATAACTAATAAAATTGACACTAAATCAAACTTACTGTAAGAAATCACCATCAGATATTATCATCATTTTCCGTATCAAATATCATTATTATGAGACATTATTTAGTAATTATTTATTATAAATTAAATTACATATTTGATTTTATCAATTATGATATTTATATTAAAATTCATTTTCCTCATTTTGCCGATTAGGAAGATTTATTCAATTTCCCTTTCTTTATTTATTGTTGCACTACATGTGTAGACCCTAAACCAACATCTCACACCCATTTACTAAAAAAAGCCCCCTGCCCTCTTTTTCTCCCCTTCTATAACCTTTTCCTGTTCGAGAACAAAAAAAAAAAAAATTTTTTTTTTTTTTTTTTTTTTTAAATGTGTCTGTGTTCCGTTGTAAACGTAAAAACTGAGCCCGTTTGATTTATTGATATATTATTGTTAGTCTTGTGCGCCCAGGCTTTACACACACCCTAAAAATATCTTAAACCTTTGTTTTAAATCCTTTTTCTTTTTTTACTTCGTCGTCCGGCTCCGACCTCCACAACTCTAAATACATTTCTCTCTCAAAGTTTATCTTCTCTTTGACATCTTTGAAGCCTTTCTGTTTATTTAAGAAGGTTCCCCATTTCAAACTCAAAGGTAAAAATAAAAAATTATATAAAAATAAAAAAAATATATAAAAAATAAAAAACAACATAAAAAGCGTCTAGTCGAGGTTTCTTTCTTCGCAACAACAACTTTACATTATCCACCGAAAACGAACACTTTCGAGCTTGTAAGTAATATTTCACATTCTTGACACCTCTTTCTGTGCACCAAACGTCCGTCGAACTTTCGTGAAGGAATAAAATAGGAACACTTGTCCTTTGCTTATCATATCTGAATCCTACATATGTTTGACCTACTTTGATACTGTGGTGTTTGTTCAGAATGGTGCTTTTGCAGTATCTGCACAAGGAAAAAGGTTTCCTTGTGCAACAACTGCGCGTGTGTATCACTGAAAATTTTTGATACGTATGTTTCATCTATTATATATTAATGACCGACAAACGACAACACCTCTGGAGAGCAACGACCTGTTGAAAAAATCTTGGTCATCATTTTCCTTGTCTAACCTCTCTGAACAATATAAAAAAAAAAACTTTACATGTAACAGATGATCACGATGACAAACGTTTATGATCAATACTCTTCTTCCACCTCGTCCTCCATGCGATCACCGAATACCGCTCGTAAAGCTTCGATGGCCTCCATATCTGCTTTGTTGAACCCGGAACCTGAAGAAAATCGAGGATCTATACAGAACACGGTGCAAACGAATAATCATGATTCCTATGGTAATTATGATAACTTTGGTCAACGCCAGAAGTGTCACTCCGGGCAAAAACCTTTTCATCAGAATCGCATGTCATGTTCCGTGAAAATAGTGGCTTGACCATCACTAACTGTCGTAATGATCAAATATCAAATATCGTTCCCCCTCCCGACTCAGATTCGCTTTCATCTCCCGTTTCTCCAAATTCAAAAAATCCCTATGCGGGAAATGGTTCGTCAAGATCGACTTCATCCTCCTTGCCTTCAACTCGTCGCTCTTCGATGAATCGATCTTCCGCATCTGATCAGGCTTCCATTAACAACATGATCACGCCGCCTCAGACTCCTGGTGTGAAATCTCCGACAAAGACCAATTTTCAATTTCCTTCAAATGCAACCGAACAATCTAATCAACAGACGATGCCTCCAAAGGTTAAACGCAAGCGAATCACTCAAGAACAATTGGCTGATTTAGTTGCAATGTTTGAACAAACTGACACTCCAAGTTATGATGTGCGCGAGAAATTGGCAAAGAAATTAAACATGACCAATCGTGAAGTTCAGGTAACCTTTTCGTACCGCTGATCGTTATTCTCTCAGCTGCGTCGCAAATTCGATATGCTTCATCTTTTATTCACTCGTCAAATGAATCCAATCTAGGTTTGGTTCCAAAATCGACGTGCAAAAGCAAATCGTGCAAAGCAGAATGAACACAATACTTCTCATCAGCATCACAGATTCCTACATCATCATTCGGTGCCAACTTCTCAAGCTGCCAGCGGTCACGCTTCTTCCATCGGTATGATCAACCCTGGGAACTTTACATTCGTTCCGATGTTTACCAACGGCGGTCCGTCAAATGGTGGCCCTGCTAAGGGACGCAGTAATCGTAGACATTCTTATGTTCATCCACCCACCTCTAGTATGAACACCCAGAAAAAGGCTGCACAAAACCATCCCTTCACCAGACCACGAGCCTCAACTGTCACGGGCGCATCAATGACATCACATTGTTCTTCGTCAAAAACGATGGTGCCACAGCTCAAGATCATGCCCTTCGCACCTCAAGACCAATCGCTTCATGCTTCACATCATGTCTACGGTAACCACGCCCATGCTCACTCTCACACGGTGCCACCTTCACCGGTCTCACCGTCCTCACCTTCCACGCCTATCTTGCCCCATCCGATCTCTTCTCATTACGCGTTGCCAAGCATCAACTCTTGTACTCTCCCCCCGGTTGTTCCCCCTATCAAGGATATCATTGGTAATACAGACATATATCATCAGGCCCCGTCGCACATGTTACCCTCCGCATACAATCAATCTCAACCCTACACTCAAAACACCGCCGAAGCCTTAACAACCATGGCGATGCCCGTTCCTTCGGGCACAAAATCCGCGATTGATATTCTTGCCACGGCAGCTGAATTCGTTCAAAGTGAGGAAAAAGAAAAGGAACGTCTCAAAGCTCTTGGAGTTTCGAACGCTCCAAACGAGACCGATGATAACGATCAAAAACGGAGACGACCTTGGTTGATCTGATTGTTATCCCCAAGTGACCGACTATTATCTTTACCTTTATTTTTTTTTTTTTGCGGTTGTTATTCTTTTAAAGATAAATAAATATATTTAGATGAGAGATCGTACAACCTTGTACATCTGTACCTTATTGTATTTCGTGTATTCGTGTATATTTTTTTTTTCCCTTTGCATTTCTCGGATCCTCCTTCTATGATTGATGTATCATTATATATTTCCAATTTTAATTCTACATCCTGGTTGGACTTTTCCTGTGTGGAACCTAAATTAGAATCTATTGTCCCATCTTATGGGACGGAAGACAATTTCGTCCCTCTTTTCTTTATTAGTTAACAACCATTCACCAAACATAAATTTTACAATCTTCTTACAAATACCAAAAAAAAAAAAAAAA
>CAJVPV010004082.1:0-10424 GCA_910591835.1 Acaulospora morrowiae | reverse complement strand
TTGTGATTGTAAACATTTTTGTTGATTGTTGTCTATGTTTGCTGGTAGTTTGTTGTTAAGAATATAGTTTTTCAATTAATAATATTGTTGTGTTTCCATGTTGTTAAAGTTTAGATACCAGGACACCGATTACCTGGTTGGATTCTGCTTTATGTCAAATTTCTTTTTTTTTTTGTTTTTTCAAAAGGTTTTAATAGTAGGTGACAGGATTAGTATCTGTCCACCAAACTGAATTGCAAAGATAGTTTTCGAAATAGTTATTGAATTCTTCTCTATATCGTTTGGAGGGTTGTTCAAGTTTTGGTAACCACTAGTAATTATCAGACAGTTGAATTTGTTTCTCAAATTCTTCATTACTTAATCTTGTTCTTGAAATTTGATGGAAGTCATAATCACTAAATTGATGTTGGAATTTTCTTTTTGGAAGAGAGTATGGATGAATTTCATCTAGGATGATTTGAGTGGATTGAGTTATTATTGATTGGATATTATCTGCTTTTTGTTTTCTTTTACAGGCATATTCATCTTTGAAAGGATATATATTTTAATCAGATAATTTCTTACACCAGTTGCAGAAAGTATAGGTATGATGGTCTTCAGCTCTCTCTTTGCAGATAGGACAGTATCTTCCTGCAATAAACTATTCAACTTTGTAGAGTGATTTTTCATGATCAAAAGTATAAGATGTAACAGAATTGGCAGTTGCAAAGCTATAATCAGAGTTTCAATCACCATCATCTTCTTGAAGCATATAGATATGTTCTTCTGTTTCATATATGCATGACATGACATCAGCATTATTGTGCTTTCTTCCTGCTCTGTAAATAACAGTATAGTTGTAGAGTTCTAGATGTAAAATTCATCTAGCTCTTCTTTCTTTAAGTTCAGATATCTTTAACTATTGGAAAGTGAAATGGTCAGTTACCAGATAAAAGTGATTAGTTCCAAGATATTGATAAAAGTGTTCAACAGCCCAGATGACTGCTAGACATTCTTGTTTAATAGTAGAATAGTTTTGCTCAGGTTTGGTCAAACTTCTGCTAGCATATGCAATGATGTGTTCTTGTTTTCTTTCTCGTTAAGCAAGTACTGCTTCTAATCCAGTACCAGAAGCATCAGTATGGAGATAAAATGGTTGATTAAAATTGGGATATCTCAAGATTGGTGCAGAAATTAAATATTGTTTTAGTATTTGAAATGCTTTTTCTTGTTTTTCAGTTCATTCAAAGAGTACTTGTTTCTCAAGAAGTTTATTTAATGATTTGGCAATGAATTTTTGATAGTAGGATGCTAATTCTAAGAATCTTCTGAGTTGTCTGGTCTTGGGAAGTCTCTAAATTTGATAATTTTGTTATCATCTGGCATGATTCCATCACAACTGATTTCATGTCCCAAAAGTTTAACACTGGTGAGAAAGAAGTGGTACTTTTCCATATTTAGTTTCCAGTCTGCTTGGTGAAGAACATCTAAGATGATAATCACATGATTGCAGTAATCTTGAAATGTTCTGAAGAAAATAGTAATGTTGTCCAAGTATACTTCAACAAAATTTCCTTTGTAGGGTCCAAGAAGTTTGTCCATGAGACGTTAAAAAGTAGCAGGAGCATTGTATAATCCAAAAGGCATGACATTGAACTCATAGAATCCATATTTCATGATGAATGCAGTCTTCTTTTTATCTTCATTGCTCATGGCTACTTGCCAGTATCCACTTGCTAAATCAAGACAAGTAAACCATTTGGCACCTTGGAAGGAATTTAGAAGGTCATCAATTACTGGGAGAGGATAGACATCTTTTTTTGTAACTTTATTCAATTTTTGGAAATCAACACAAAATTGTTTCTTGCCATTTTTCTTTGGTACAATTACAACTGGAGAGCCCAAGAACTAAAGGTAGGACTGATGATTTTTTTCTTTATCATCTCACCAATTTTGCTTCTGATGAAATCTTGTTGATTTGGTGATGTTTTATATGCACGTTGCTTGATGGGTTTTGCATTTCTTGTATCGATGGAGTGTGTGATCACAATAGTTCTTTCTAGATTTTGAGTTTGGCCTTCTTTAGAAATATGTTCTACAAACATATCTTCATTTTCTTTAATAATTTGATCAACTATTTCTTGTTGTTTATCAGTTATTAGATTATTTCAGGAGTAGTTTCTTGATTAATCACATAATCTGAAAGGTAGATTGCTGGATTTTCTTCAATTTGGGCTTCAAGTTCTTTAGTTTCTTCGTGTTTCTCATCTCTTTTAGCATAATCAGAGTAGTAGGTCTTTTGTTCTTTCAAATATTCATCATCATATTCAATTTCTTCAAGTTCATTATCACTATTTTCTGAATTCGTGATATATTGAGGTGTTTTATCAGTGAAGTGTGTAATTGCGATTTTGACAGTTTTGTTTTGATATTGAATCTATAAGGTTTGGGAATCAAAATCCTACTTGGCTCTCATCTTTTGGAACCAATCAATTCCCAAAAGAAGAGTTTCCTCTTGAGATTCAATAACTTGGAGCTTGATAAGGATGATCAGATCTTGAATACAGATTTGAACTTTAGTAATCTGACCTAGTGCATGGACTCTGTTTCCATTGACAATGACTACAATAGTTTTGGATGGAGTATCTGGTTCCAATCTTAACTTATGCATCAGTTTGTTTGTGATGATACTGACTGCAGCTCCTGAATCAAGAATGATAATCACTGGATTTCCTTTAATTCTGATATAGTATTTAGCCGATGAAGTTTTTCTAAAGTCATTTTTTGATTGCAGATAGTTGGTTTCAAATGTCTTTTTTGGTCTTTTGAGGATCTTGATAAGATTCTTTCATTAATTAAGGTATTAGAGCATTTGTCCCACAGTGACACTTGATAATAACTTGAGAATGTCTTCAGAAACACCATATGGTATAAGTTGATCAACCACAGACAGTTGGGATTTTATTTTTGGCTTCTTTGTCTTGAATGTGATAGGTTATACTGAAGGTAAAAATGAGTTCCTAAATTAAAGGTGAGAACATAATTCAAATGTCACTTATTATTAAAAAAGTTTTTTTAAAATATAAGGTTAAAAAAAAACTACCTGCAAAGGTTATTTGCCATTTAGGCCACTTAATCCAAGTGTTTTTTGAATTATGTCCCTATTAAAGTAATAAATAAATAATTATATTCCTTCAAAAGGGACATAATTGATCTGTAAAATTTTATATACTAAATAATTTAGGAACCCATCTTTAACTAAAGGAGATTGATAATGAACAAATGGATCTTCTACTTCCATTGATTAAGTAGTATTTTTCTTTAATCGCAGATTAAATTCTTTGGCTGATTCTGATTGTTTAACTTTTTCTTTCTGTTCTTTTTAATTGATAGTGTAGGGTTGGGGTCTGGCTTTTTGTCCCACATATACAAGTTCTTCTTCCTCACTGGATACTTTTTCATTGAAGTTATCTTCGATTGTAAGATAGTTTACACGTTTGTCTTTCTTGACATATTGATTTTGTTAATAATATTGCTGGAAGAGTATAGGTCTTTCAGATAAACAATCATGGGCAATATGTCCTACTTGGTCACACTTGAAACAAGTTCTTGTATCTCTTTGTAGTGTATATGCTAGTGGTGACCTAAATATATCAGGCTTGTAGTAGTGTTTGCTTTTTCTTTCAACTTTGGCAGAAATATCTTCAATTTGGGCTGCAAGCTTTAGATGTATCTTTTCAAACTTCTGGACAAGATTATCCATGGAATCTCGAGAAGTTTCTTTATTGTTGAATCCAAAAGTCTTTTCTGGTTTAGCTCTAATAGATTGTTCATAGTTAATAAGGTCTTGACTGTTTTCATATTGTTGAGCAAGTTATAATGCTGTAGCAACATCTGCAGGTGCATTTATAACTACAAGAGAGGCAACTTCATATCTTAATCCTCTAAGAAAATGGTGAAGTTTTTGAAGATCTGATATGTTTTCTTCAAGGTCTACTCGTTTAATAAGTTTCTTAAAATCTGTATAGTAAGAATTCACAGATTCAGAGGGGCCTTGTCTTCTTTCTTCTAAGTCTTTGAGCTATTTGTTTTGCCATTATGGAGTACAGAACTTGTCTTTGAATGCTTCTTCAAGATCTGCTGGTCTGTAGGGATCTCTAGTATAATCAGTTTCATTGGTAGTAACATATTCAATCCACCAGTCTTCAGCTTTTTCCTGGAGGTGGGCAGCTAGCATTTGTATCTTTTTTGTTTGTTCCTATGCATTTACTTGATTTGCTTTAGTAAAGGTGGAAAACCAGATCAAAGGATCTTGAATTCCATCTCCAAAGAATGGTTCTACTCGAAGGACTTGAGCATTGTTGTTAGCCTTTAAGTAATTAAACACGTTTTGTATAGTTGTCATAGTATTTAAAATATTAGATTCTTGAAATAATAAATCTAAATTTAAATCTTCGTTATTGAATAAATAATTAATAAGTGAATTGTTAGAGATGATGTTGGAAGTATTTAAAATATGTTCAGATGAATTAGAACTTGTATCTTCAAATAAATTGTTTCCAATTGGTTGGATAGTAAAAGGAATATTATGGGAAGAGAAGGGTTCAATAATTTCTATATCTGTAGGGTCAAAAACAAAAATATAATAAATATTAAATGCTTGAAAAGTTTCTTCAGCAATCCTATCTGAGTGAACAGGTTCAGAGTATCTGATAGATAAGATTAATCGTTCTACTGTACTGATATAGGGAAAGAGACTAACAGTTTATTGAACAAAGTAACAATAGGTTCTAAATGAATATTGGGTAGCAGTAAAGGTAATGAAAAACCAATTCCAAAAGTGATTAAAGGATTATTATAATTTTCGATAGAAAGAAAGCAAACAGTACAAGATTCGTCTAATTGTCTTTGCTGAAGGACTCTCTTAGTTAATTCTGGATTGTTTAAGTATAATTGGTTGTGCAAGTAGTTAATACACACAAACGTTTAATAATTTATTATGAATCTTTTTATCACTGATATTCTCTTTGTTAGACTTTGGATTTCAAATTACAAACTTTCTCTTGCTGTAAATACCTCCAATACTGAACAAAGTTTTCACACAGTCTTCTTTAAGATTCGTTTCTTCACAGTTTTCTTCAAGATAGGTGAGCATAATCTCACAGTTACCACCAATTTGTCATATATTGTTTCTACCTTAGGAGAAAGATAAAGACAGAGAACTAATAGTAGAGAGGCACTTTAGATGGACAGGACCAATATGGTGTGCTAAAGTTCCTAGAGGTATACAAATTAGTACAATTCTGAGGTGTATGAGATCTGGTGAAAAAAGCAATAGTGATTTGTTTTATAAAAATCAAGTTATTTATTCAATAAAATATATGTTCAAGCCTATCAATTTCTAGGCAAAATTGGAGCCTTTATATATATGTTTGAGTTATAATTTTTTCGTACAGGATAAATATATACTATGGTAAAAATATAAGTTAAGATATAGATACTATTTTCGTTAGAATATTCAACTATAGTAGCATTTATATAGATAAATACTTTGGTAAAGATAACATAGAAAGTAAAGATAAAATAAAATAGAAATGTTCTAGAAATGGTAAAGATACAATAGATACAATAGATATCAAATGTGTTGTAACAGATCTGTAATACAAGACTATTCTAGAATAACTAACATTTTAAGGGTCAATGCTAGTGAAAATTGACAAGAAGTAGTAAAGATTTTGGGTAAAAATCAAGTATAACAATTCTTCTCCACTAATCTATGAGTTTTATGAATTTAATCTTATGTCAAGGTAATGAAATCAGAGTGTGACAACTGTCTAATTAGGCAAAGAGTAGTGGATTGGGTTATATAAATTTGATGGATTCCAACTTTATTAAAAAGGTAATATGTGCGTATAAAAGCTGAAGAATAATATCTGGTAATCTGTGAATTTAGGTAAAATCTTTGTGTTTGGCTGGAAGTTGTTTTCAATAATTCCCCAAGATAGTAAGTATACACAAGAGTTATGATTCTGTTTCTTCTTCAAAATGCCCTTTATAACTTCTGATAGGTGTTCAAGAGTTGTATTTCGGTAGTCTGCAGAAGATCATAGGGGGCTGGTGCAACATCTACATCTTCAGGAGTGTTTTACAGAAGATCTTTAACCAAAATAGTATAAGCAGCCATAGGATTATTAGTTGCATGTTTGAAATGTTCAAATTTGAAAAAGGTGCATATTGTTTGGGGCAGCTGTTCTTTTTATAGATTTTTGTAAGTATTTTTGAGGTTCCATCATGTTGTATACTTAAGGTCTTCTTGAAAATCGTTGGGCAAATAATCATCAACTAAAAATTCTTCAGAAAATGTCAAGAGAAAATCGTTTGTCAAGAAATGCTTGCCTAACTCGCTCTGGGCTTAGGGATCCATCCTGGGAGACAATTGTTTTGCTTCAAGAAAGGATCAGGGTCTTGGAGCACCAAATTTGTCAAGAAAATAGGTTCAGGACTTTGGAACCAGAGGTGGAAAGATTAAGAAGAGAATTAGAGACACTTTGGGATGCATGCTTTCTTCACAACCTCAATAGGAAATTAGAGTTGGAAAACTTGAACTTGAGAAACAGAGTATCTTGCCTGGAAGGTCTTCTTCGCCTGCTAGAAAATCCTGCGCCTGCTCCCTTTAATAAGTCTTTTTTTTCTTTCTCGTTTAACTAGAGGTTTGCTTTTTATTTTGTTTTTCTTGTATCTTCTTCTTGGATTCATTGTGGGAGATGCAGTAGTTGCTGAGTATGCTTTGTGGGCTGGCTGTAATGGACAAGGAGCACTCTGTGGGCCACTTTCATTACACTGAATTTTTTACTTGTTTCTCTAGTTTCTTCAGGTTTTCTTTTTTACTCAAGGGTTCAGTGATACTTGTACTGAGTTTGATACAAGTGGAGGACTGGATTACTTAAGCATTTGTATCCACGTTGCGTAACCTGGGTACTGAACTCTTCAATAGTTAAAGAATGCTTCTTTTTATATATGTATGCTAGGTAGGAATCACAACAGTTAGTTTGAATCAGTTTTAATCAAAACTAAAACTGATCTGATTTATTTTTTTAAACCAATCGGTTTTAATTTTTTGTAAACCGATTTGATCCGAAAACTAATCGGTTTTAATTTTTTGTAAACCAATCTGATCTGAAATCGACCAATTTATATAAATATAATTTTATTAAATTGCTTTATTTTAATAAATATAGTTAAAAATTGTTTAATTTAATTTTTTTAAATTTATATTTACAGTAGCTACAAAAATAACCAATTACTTGAAAAAATAAAATTAATTATAATATTTTTTAATAAATAATTTATAAAAAAATTAAAAAAAAATAAATTCAAATATTAAATTTAAAAAACAAATATTAAAATATAAAATAAAATTTATAAGATACAATATTAAAATTAATATTTTTTTTAATATTGAATTATTTCATCATAAATCATTATATAGAATATCGGCAGTATTCTAGATTAACAAGCAAGCCATAATTCAATTAAATGCTGACAATTTATGTATTACATAGAATTTCTATATATATACATATTTTTATTTATTTATTTATTTATTTATTTTAAGATAAATAGTGTGTGCAGCACATGATTTATTAATTGAGTTGTTATATCCAATCTACATTAAGCTACAAAGGTCTATTTAAGTTAACCCAGCAACACGATATGCACTTTTAAAGTGGATCATTTTTTTGGAGGAAATCTATATAGGGGGTGGAAATCCTACCACTAGTTTTAAAACCACCTAACCTATTAGTTCATGCTTGAGTTCAAACAGTGTGTGTTAATAGAACTGGCTCGAGAAACCCTTAAGTCTTCTTCACCTAATTAGGCTAGAACCGATTATGGAAGAGGAGGAACTTTTATTGTCAATTGGGATTGGTTAGGATGGAGTACATTCCAGTTTGTACATCCAAACATGTCATGCTCCTTTAAGCCAACAATCATTGTAGCACCAACCAGACGAGCGTTGCACCATTGTACCTTTGTGGAGGTCACAATCTTAATACCCGCTGGATCAGTGTGTGAACTGGCTTCCCAATATACATGGATGTATATATACCTGTGAATTTATATATATAAATATCAAATTTTACTTTTATATTTCTTTGTTCTTTATTGGTTAAAAATTCAATTTTTTGACAAAGAAATACTGCTTTAGAGCAGTAGCAGCAGGATACATATATATTTATTTAAATAAGTTGGTTTTATTTTTTGCAATAAAAATTACTTATATTTTATTAATACAATTACTTCAACATATCTACTTTTACTTCTACTTCTGCTCTATCTCTACCTATATTTCAAGTGTTATAACTATAGTTGCGAAAGGAAATGAATTTGAGGCAATAATTTTTAAAATACTTACAAGTATGGGTATTGAATACCAGACAGTAAGGTGAGAATTGTCATTAAGTAATTGTCAAGTTATTATATATCTGAAGGTATGCTGCTACTAAGTTAATATAATAGCAAAAAACTGGAAGCACTTTGTGATCACAAGTAGTTATTTGATTGAAATAGCAGTACTTGTGAATATCCTTTTTTGTTTAATTATATTAACTGTAAACTACTGTGTATTTTGCTTACACAACACCATTGATTGACTTCTGAAGCTGTGGTGAATAAGATATATAATAAATATTTTAGAATTAGCTATTAATATTATTTATTTCAATAACAATGAAACATTTACTTACACAATTTAACATTAATTAAACAGATTAACTGGTGGTAATAGTAGTATCGATATTTTTGAAAATTATAAAGAATATTTAATATTGGTTCAGTGTAAAAATTATATGTCTACAAATATTGGTGTCAAGATAATATGCACTTTTGAATAATTAATATCAAAATACCCACCAAAATCAACAATAGGAATTCTTGTAACATTGGGTAATAATAAATATATAAGACCTGCTATACGAAGAACAAATTTATCTAATTATAATATTTTATTAACTAGTATTTCTTCAATGCCTTTAGATATTTTTAATTATTTAACAAGTGAATTTAACAAAAATGATATAGAGAGAAAAATTAATGAATTTAAAAATTCTATTGGCATGTTGAATCAAAATCGAAAAAAAATTGAAAAAATTAATATAAATTTTAATCGTTTAGAAAAAATAGCCATAACATTACAAAATCAACAAAAAACAATTATTGTATTGTTAGTCATTATAATTATATTATTATCAATAAAGATTTTTAATTAGATTTCCATTGATGCATTGCTTGTATTATTTAAAGTTAATAATTACGATTAAATACTTAACAATTATTAAATTATGCCAGGTATATTATATATTGCGCTTGTGAAACTGATGATTTTTTATTTATTTGTCAATTTGCCAATAGTTTTTTTTTCTCAACAATTTTGATTTTATCTTGTTATCGACACTTCAGTAATTGAATATTTTTTTATTTCCAACAAGTTATATTTCAATACCATATTTTTATCATTGCTGCCCAGCAGTTACTTGTACTTTATTTTTATTTGGTTTTTCAATGACATTACTGGTATTTTTTTAAACTATATATCTTTTCGATTACTTGTTTTCGACAAAATCGACAAGAAGCCCAGGTCCACAAAATATTTAATACTGTAACTAACTGCCTTTATTTATATTCGACAGCTACACTCCAGCACTTGAATTTTCTACTGTTATCTATACTTTATTATAGTAAGTAATAATTATATAATGATTCAAGAAAAATCGATCATACTATTACTTGAGCATTAGTATTAATAATTAATTATATACTTGTATTGATTACAGAAATGACCTCTTCTAGCAAAGCATTCAAAAAAACTATTTGTGCTGAACTTATTGGTAAGCTATCATATTTATCCAGCAAAAATTAATCTATTGATCGATTGTTACAAACAAGTAACTGGATGGTGTTTTCAATAATCATTTTCTATGATGTGTTCACTTTCGACACATGCTGCCATAAAAAGGCAATATACTAGCAAGTCATCAATACTTGTCAAGACTGTAACCAGTAGGTAACCCTGGTTTGATGTAAGGCAGCAGATGGGTAAAGCAATGATACCTTGACATCGATCAAATGTATCTACCAAGACTGCGACCAGTGGGAAATCCTGGTTTGATGTAAGGTGATGCACTGCCATGTCTATTTTGCTTCCATGCTTGTTATCGACTGTTAAATGGATTGAGACTGTGACCAGTAGGCAACACTGGTTTAATGTAGAACTTGTTTAGTTGATACATATGAAAATATCTATTGTCACTTGCTTGGCTAAGACTGCAACCAGTGGGCAACCCTGGTTCAATGTAGAACCAAGTTTTTGATATACAGTGTGAGTCATAAATTTTTGGAATTGGTTTTTTTAATATAATTTTTTTAATAACTATTTAAATATTATG
>CAJVPV010004081.1:0-10424 GCA_910591835.1 Acaulospora morrowiae | reverse complement strand
AAGAAACAAATCATGATTCAAATGACTAAAGTAAAAGCCCATGACAAGGACAAGGCTAATAACAAGGTGGACCTTCTCGCTAAAGCAGCAAAAGAAGAACCTGAGATTTGCTGGAACAGCTGGTATTGACAAGAAGTCCTAACAACACTATGCTAAAACAAGATTCCCATCAATATAGGAGCAAGAGAATTTGTCAAAGAAATATACAAAAGAAGCATTCTAACAAAATGAGCAAATCAAATTGAATACAAAAAAGATGGGCCAAAGAAATAGACAATCAAGAAAACTTCGACTGGAAAAGCCTCTGAGAAGCAAACAAAATAGGAGGATCTTTAACAACATCCTTCAAACAAACCTGAGAAAAAGCCTTCCAGATAAAATTAATGCATAATAAACTATCAACTCTAGACAATATGATCAAAAGATTCCTTACAAAATATACAAACCTGACCAAGTACCTATACTATCAACAAGAAGAAGAATCCCTGGAACACCTACTCTCATGCAACAGTATCGCAGAAATGCATAAAGAAATATGAAACAAAAGCCAGGATCAGCTACTTAATAAATAGCTGGAAAATACTCAGGCAGAAAAAATACAAGATAAGCAAACCACAATACAAGAGCTCTTACAAAGATGGTACAGGTGCAAATTTTCCACAAGTATCGAAATTATAAACTTGTGCTTAGGACTTTTTTCAAAAGAAGATGTATCAGAATGGGTACAAGCAATGGCCAAAATCAAGACCAAAACCAATGAAGCAAGGCAGCTACTAAAGAAGTTTTCAAGAAATATCTACAAGCAAGTTAGAAAGAAACTATGGAATGACAGATGTACCAGATTACAGAACTCAGGAAGAAAATCCAAAATATTCAGATACAGGGAAAAAGACATACATGGGATAAGAAAAAAGAAGAGGAAATCAAGAGACCCCAACCAGAAGGAAACAAGCCCAAGAGAGCCACAAGAAGATGACATAAAAGACTTTTCCGCACAAATCCAAGACAAGATCTCAATTTGGGAATGGATTAAAGAGGAAAGAAAATGGTTAGGAATATAAAAAGTAGTTTAGATTTTGAAAAGATGAACTGTAATGATGAACTGCAGGCAAGGATCTTTGGAATTAAACTCCATAAGTGAGTAAATGACAAAGAGAGCAACTTTATTCATCTCCAAAGTCATGCCTAGAGACGTTAGTCAAAGATGGGTGTTCAAGGCAGTAGAATAGTTTATGCAATACAATGTATTATATATTATTTGTTTTCTGTAAAGATTTAATAAACAGTATGCACTTGTTTGACTACGGAAAAAAAAAAAAAAGATTTAAATATAATCTTATTTATATATATTTAAATTTTAAATAATATTTTAATAATATATTGTATATAAAACAATTGTTTACACTACACTCTTCCTGCTGATCTCTTGACCAACATTCTAAAATGGTGTTCAGATTAAAGCATGTCTTTATTTTTAACAAAACCTATACACTTTGTTTAATACAACTTGACAGACCTTGGCAAGACACTTCCACATTCTCCACTGTTTTATTTATCCCCTCAACAAAGTAAAAACAAGAAGGTTCCTTAGTTTTTACTTACCCAAGCTTCGATGGCAAAAAAGAATTCCCCAGGAAAGAAGACAGTTTATTTGGCTTCCTTCCTTCTTTTCACCACTATGATATCAGTATTTCTATCAGGAAAGACAACCCCAAAAGCTGAAAGGTTGTTGGATATCTTGGTCTTCAGAAATCTCCACAACATGAATACAGCTATCTTCCTAACAGGTTTTCAAAATTCTTCAGTTTTTCTGAAGAAATTTGCTTACCTCAGTTTAACCCTGAATTTTTGGTTATATCAGATCTGCTGGATTTCCATTGGCTGAAAATCTGGATTGGACAACAATAAACAAGTAACAAATAAACAAAACAAGAACACGTCCCTATTTGTACTACACAATTCTAATGATGTCATCATTTCAAATCAGAAGAACAAGGCAATGAGATGTCCATTTTAATATAGTTGGGCTTGTATGCATACCCCTCTACCTTTTCCTTTTCTTTTCTTTTTCCCTTATTCTTCTCCTACATTTATAAATACAAACAAGATGGACAGAATGTTTTTCCCCTATGGAGTTTTTTGATTCTGATCCATGGTTTGTGAAGGACTACAAACTGTAAACTGCTCAGCAAGATCTTCAATATGACTCCCCTTGCTGTAAGAGCTGCTAAACTTGTCAATGATATTCACCATTCTTATCTTTAGTGAAAGTACTCAGTTGATAATGTTTGCCAGAATGGAAGACTTTTTTCAAGACATAGTCTAACTTTGGAAGAGTTGTGCCTTTTTAAATAAGCAGCCTATGCTTGAAGTTAGGCACTATCTAAAGGATTGGATCATCAATCCCACCATAGGTTTTAAGGTATTGACTAGATCTAAATTCTATTCACTTTTCAAATTGTAATCCTCCAGGCAGCCACCTAGATGAGAAAATATTTCAAGATACTAGCAAGGACAACAGTATTAGGTTTCTATCCGAGTATAAAAGGATTGTATTTGGACTACGATGGAATTCTATTTCCTTGGATATAAAAAATAAGTAACTGAAATCATACCATCTAGCTAATACAATCACTTTAGAAAGATAGCAACAATTGAATCTGGAGTCTTGGACAATTGGAATAGAATCAATAAAGCTAGTCGCTGAAACCATTTCTCTCAGTTGTGGTCATTAAAGTTGCCAAAGAAGAAGTCACCTTCTCTTCCCTTTGAAAAGAATAGAGACACAGTATTCTGATGGGTAATCTGTTAGGTGTTGAAAAATCTTAATGAAAAAGTTTACAAATTTTGAGGTCAAAAGATGTAGAAAAGTTGACCTATTTTATAAATTTTTTTAGGAATCAATAGTGTTTAATAGATCAATCAAGAAATATTGTTACTTTTGCTGGTAATAAGTCTTATGGTAGAACATAGTTTTTAGTAATATTCAAATTTATGCTACAAGTTTAAGTTAGTTACCTCTAGATGCATCAAGTATCAACAAGGAAATTAATATATATTTCAATGAAATTTGAATAAAGGTGTAAACCATTCATTTAAATAAATAAATATATATATATATATTGTATATAAAATATTAAATATTAATAAAAAAAAAAACTCTTTCCCAATAAGCAGTGGCATAGTAAGAAATTACCAAAAAAAGCAAGCAGTGGAAATTAACAGAAGACAAATGACAGCAACAACTTCAGGCAGGGGAAGAGGCAGAGAATAGAAGATTATAAACTCTACAAGAGAAGCAAGAGTCTTGACAACAAGTATCAATAAAAAAGCCACCACAAGACAATAGAGTAGAAGTAAGGAAAGAGTAACTTTTGAGACAAGCAGAAGAAGTGCAAATACAGGTGACATAAAAGAAAAATGCAAGATAAAGAAAATGGAAGAAGAGGAAGAACAGCAGGAGCCACCTATGGAGCAGCAACAAGGCAAGCAAGAGGCAAATAGCAGACAAGACGTAGAAATGGAGCAAGAAGAAACAAAAGAGAGAAACAGCAAGACATAGGATATTAGAGATGAATTGACAGATGAAAGCAAAGCAGTAAAGAAGAGCCTGAATGAATTAGAACAAGGGGTTAACTACCAAGGAGAGGTCACTAGGAAACCAAGACACATAGGAGAAATAGAAATTCTAACAGACTTGGAATCAGTAGTCTTTGCAGAAATAGTAGAGAAAGAATACTATCGCTTTGATTCCTTTTTGGGAGTCAAAGTCACAAGAGAATCCAATAGGCAAAAGAAAATCATTGCCACATTTGATAATTCCATAGACATGCAACAGGCATGTGAGATTAACTTTGGAGATGAATCAAATAGGAAATATTTGATTCCTATGAAACAAGTTTTATAATCACAAGATTTGATACAAAAAGTGATCATCAAAGATATACCATTAGTGGCTAGTGAGGGAGCAGTAAAAACCCTTTTAAGGAAGTTTGGAAAAATTGAAAGCATTTAATTTAGGACAGTAGAAATGTGACAAACAGCTATAATAACTTTTTAGGATAAAGAAGTAACAAAAATTCTCACAGAACAATGGTCAATCCCATTTGGAAAAAAGCAACTAAGAATTTTTCTGGCAGCAGGGGAAAAAGAAGAATTAAAAAGAAGATCTGAATTTGTACTAAAACTGACAGGTATGACAGTATACGATTTGAAAGAGATTGGCAAAAAAGTAGGGGAAAAATGATATACATACCTAGGACCACTAACTACTTTAGGGAAAGATTCGCGTATATTGCATTTGAAACAGAAGAGGATAGGCAACAAGCATTGGATAAAGAATTTCAATTCAAGAGAACATAAAACTAGTATACAAGCATGAGAGACTGTGTTACAAATGTGAACAGGATGGACACATAGCATATCAATGTGGAAAAGTAAAGATCTGTTATGACAGAGAAAGAGCACAAGCAAAATTCATAGCAGTGCAATCAAGGTTCAGGAAGGGACCAGAAAGTAATATACCAATCACTTTTATGGAAGTAATGTACAAGTGCAGTAGAACAAGATCAGTCACTAGATATAAAAAAACAAGCAACAGAGAAACAATAGAAACAAGATTAACAAGACTGAAGGAAAGGATAACAAGAATAGAAAAGTACATCAAGAATTTGTACACCAAATTGAGAATTGAGAAGACCCCAGAGGAGCAAGAGGAGACAAATAGGATGGAAAGTAAAGAAAAGAAATTACTGTATAGGTAAAAGGAGAAACAATGGCAAAAACAATAGCAAGAAATAAATGAACAATACCAAGCAAACAGTAGAATAATTGAAGAAAGACAACTGAAAATGGAGACCCAAATGGATAGTTTAGTTCAGAAAGTGAGTAAATTAATAGAACAAGAACAGAACAACATAACAAGGATACAGATGACTTGGCAATAAATCCAACCAAATCAAACAATAATGAGTAAGAATAACATAGCAAGGACAATAACTAACAAAAAACAAAAAAGAATATATAAAGAGATCAGAATGGATAATACACTGGTAAAGATGGTAACAATTAATATAAATGAATTGAATGAGGTAAGTAAACAGCAAAATATATAATTACTAATATAGAATAAACAGATTATGATAATAGGAATAGCAGACACAAAATTTAAAGAGAATATATGAATCAGAATAATGAGTATGACAACACACAAAGCAATATGAGTATCAACAAGGAAGCAAGCAGGGGGAGTAGGCATGATCATAAAAAGGGAGTGGGCAAAGCATGCCACTCAGATAACTAAATAGGAAAATAGAATTCTAGCAATTGAGTTTACGTTTAAAAAAAGGAGAAAGATGGGAGTCATGCAAATATATATACTTCCACAGCAAGGTACGAAGAGAGATAATATAATAAACAAGGCAAAAGAGATATTAAACAAGTGGCAGACACAGCAATTCATATACATGTTGCTGAAATTCGTAGATCCTTGACACAATTGACGCAATTATTTGACACAATTAATTGAGTCACTATTAAAACATATAAATAATTGAGTCATGATGCAATTATTTTTGAGTATTTTGGGAATTGAGTCAACAGCAAAATAATTTATGTCACATGTATAGCAATTCATAACATCAGTGGTAATGGGAGATATGAACACAACTATAAATAACAATATGGATCGGATGGAAACAGGAGAAGTGAAAGCAAAACAGAAATAAATACATGTGATGGAAGAAATTGGCCTAATAGACACCTATAGATACCAGAACAGAAACAAGCAAGAATACATGGGAGAGGAGAACAAAAAGCAGAATTGACATAATATGGATAACAGAAGACATAAAAAAGCTATACAAAGAGATATACATAATAGACATAAGAGAGGAAGTAAAAACAGATTACAAAATAGTGATGGCAGAAGTAGACCTGGGATTTATAACAAAAGATATAAAAAAGATGTGAACATCAAGCATCAGGACAGTATTTGATTATGGCCATACTAACATACAACAATGGGAAAAATGGAGGGAGGTGGTGGAAGTACAAAGGAGAGAGGACAATACATGTGGGATGAAAAATGGAAAAGAAAGTGATAAATTGATTGAAAACAAATAGAATAATCTGCAAGAACAATGGCTTAGAGCAGGAATTCAAGAGCTTCTGAGAAAAGAGATAATACCAGGTATACAAGAAAAGACAAGGAAAATAAAATCAATGCAATTTACAGTCTTTCATAAGATCAACAAAATTATAAAAAAAGGAGAAAAAATCAAAAGGGAAAGAAACAAGAAGAGCTTAGCAATACAGGAAAAGGACATGCGACAAATCAACAAATGGATAGACCATTTGCCACACAATGAAATTACCATAGAGAAGTATAGAGGACTGAAAGAGATAGAAAAATGGATAAGCAGACACGAAGGGAAATTAGAAAGGTATATGAGATACAAGCAAAGCAAGCAAAAAACAAATGGATCATGGAAGCAATAAAGCGAAGAGTGGAGAAATGAAAACAAGGAGGCAAGAGAAAGAACATTATAAGTAGAATACTAGTGAAAGATTCATACAAAGAACAAGTAAACAAAATTTGAAAGCCGGCGACAGATGAAATAATAACAGAACCAGAGGAAGTCAAAAAGGGAGTGTCGTATTTTTTCAAAAACAATAGTAGGAAGAGATGATGGTTACTGGAGGAATATAGAGAAAAATGATGAAAGGAGTATAAAGAAACCTAGGGGAAAGCAATAATCAACGAAGATAAAAAGCAACTGATGGAAAAAATAACAGAAGAAGAACTGTTGAAAGTAATCCAAGCATGTAGCAATGGAAAGGCACCCGGAACATTAGAAATAAGTTATAAAATGTTTAAACACTGTAGCAAACAGAAATAAAAAAATGTAAAGGAAATACTGAATCAAATAATGGAAGAAGGCCAGGTACCAACAACATGAAAACATGTAAGAGTGTACCCAATTCCAAAAATACAGAACTGGCAGGGACAGATGGACAAGCTTAGACCAATAGCTTTGATTGAGATAGGCAAACGAATATTTATAAAAATCTTAACTAGAAGAATAGACAGATGCTTAATAAGGAGACAGGTGCTTCAAGACAATAATTGGGCTGGAACAACAAGAGAAACCACAACAAAGCCCAGATTGGTGCTAAATAATTTGCTAGAAGATGCAAAGGAACAGAATAAGAAAGTATGGATATTGTTGCAAGATACAAAGAAAGCTTTCGATTCGGTAGGAACAGATAGTATTAGAGTAGCCTGGAGAAAATAGACATACCAAGGCCAATCATTGAACTGTTAATAGAAATGAGGAAAAATAGAACAGCAGATGTCATTACAGCATGGGGAACAACAGAAAAATATGAGATAAAGAATGGATTGAATCAGAGGGATCCCATATCACTCTTGCTATGAAAAATCTTTTATGATCCATTAATAAGTAAGATTAATAAGATGGAAGAGGGATACAAGATATTAGGAAAAAGAACAACAAATTTCGAAACAGGAGAGCAGCAGATAAAGCAGCTGAAAATAAACAACCTGGTATATATGGATAATACAACCTGAATAGCAGAGAATAGCAAGGATATGAATAAAATACTCAATATTGCAAAAGAGTTCTATTGGATCAATGATATTCAGGTGAATAAAGACAAAACAAAACTGATAATAGTGAATAAAAAGACATGAACAAAAAGAGAAGAAATTATACTAATAAAAACAAAAATAAAAACAGAAGAAGAAACAAAAGCAGAGCAGTTTCTGGAACCATGGATCCAAGGGAAAAAAGGGAAGGCAACACAAATAAGAAAGACAGAAGAAATGATAATATATAATCTAAGGACATTGAGCCGCAAAAGATTAACTCTGCAAATAACACAATACCTAATCAATGCAGTCATAACTCCGGAAATAGACTATATGATCACAGATATGAATATAGGAGAAGGGAAAAAAAGAAATGGCAGAAGAAAATAGATAACTGCTTCAAGAAACAATATAAATTCATAAGAATCACACCAGGAAGTGCACTGAGAATAAAGCAACTGGCGAACATAGCAGATCTGGAGAGAAAAGTCATGCAAAATAGAATAAGAAGTATAGAAACTATTATAGAGGACAATAACATATTGGGAGCGACAACAGAAATAAGAATTATGCAGTTGCAAAAAGACTTGTGGTCAGTAAAAAAAGTAATTGAGAATGAGAGATATCTGGAGACAAAAAGTAGACATGGTGTGCTAGCCAGTATGCTACTTGCATGCAAAAAAGCAGGGTTTGGGATCAAAAGAAAGCATGAAATCAAAGAATGAAAATGCAGGGAGAAGAGATAGCAATAGAAAAAATATGGAGGAAAAAAAAATACCTTAAAGAAAAAAGTAAGATAAGGAAATGGAAGACACTATATATAAATTAGATAATAGCAAAAGACGGCGAGACATTCCTGGATTGGAAATACATAAACCCTAGTCAAGGGAAAAAAAGAAGAGCACCTAAATAGTACATAACAATAAAAGAGCTCTGGATAAGGAAAAAGAATGAAATAATTAAAAAGGGAAGAGAGAAAATAGTACAAATAACAATGCTAAGATTAAACAAATATAGGAATATGAAGAAAATAAAATGGATAGCATTTCAGGAAAGTAAAAAAACAATTATAGGCAGAAAAAGAAAAAGGATAGACAAAAAGAGATTAATAATGCAGCACTACGTAGAAGAGGAAGAAAACAAAGAGATCAAGAAGTGTAAAGGATGTAACAAAGATGAGTGGAGAAGGAAAAACATATGTACATGTCAGAAAAACATACAAGGAACTTGGAGCCCAGTAATCAAGAAAGTAAAAATAAGAGATAATGACTAGGAGGAGAGAATAGGCTACATAAGAACACAACCAGGAACAGTAGCAGAGATACCAACCATGAAAAGAAAAAGATATAAGACAAGGAAGGCAAAAGAGAAAAGTAAAAAAATAGTAATACTAATGACAGATGCAGCATGGAATAAACAAACAAAAATTGGATGTGGGGCATGGATAATAAAAATAGGAGGAAAAGAAATAACAGGTGTCTGAAAAAAACCAACAAAAAGTTCAACGCAAATAGAAATAAAGACAATTATAAGGGGACTAGAAAACATAGAAACATTAGAAGAAATAAGAATATATACAGATATAGAGACAGCAGTTAAATATATTAATGGAGATCACAGAACAAAGCGGAAAATGCAAAGATTAGATAGAGAAGATGCAATACTTATAAGAATGGAAAGGTGGATGGCAGAGAATATAGAGAAAACAATAATCGCAACAAAAGTCAAAGAAAATAAGACAAATACAAAATTTGAAGAGAGTGATAGGATATTCAAGAAAGAACTCAAGAACAAGGAAAAAAAACCAGAGGTAATGGAACTATGCAGGATGGGGTACTGGTATGACAGGAGGGACAGCAGAGCTGGAGATGACAAAAGATATAAAAAATTAGTACAAGAGCAGAACAACTATGAAATTGGTTATTGCTATGAAGAAATGGAAGACTACATCAAATAGAAATAAGGGAAAAAATAGACTGGAAGAAAACATGGAAACAAATAAAAAGATGGTGGATAAAAGAGTCAGTAGAGCATCAAGTATAGTTACTAAAAATGATGATAAGAGAATCGTCTAAACTGAAAAAAATAAAACAGAGAAATCCAGAGATATATAAGGAAGACACAAAGTATATAAGATGTAATGAAGAGAAAGAAACACAAGAACACATATGAAAATGTAAAAAGGCAGCAAGCAGAAGAGAGAGAACAATAAAAGAAATAAGAAGAACAAGCAAAAAGAATCATACAGAAAAGGAACTGGAGATCCAAATTAATAAAATGGTAGATGAAATTGCAGAAGAAATAGGGTGGACAGAGATAATGAAAGGGATTGTGCCCAAAAGATGGAAACAAACATTGAGAGAAATAAGAGTCAAGAAACCTGAGCATACAATAACAAACATAATGAACAAGCTAGAGAAAGGAATAAGGGGAATATGAATAAAGCACAACATGGACTTAAAGAAGTAGAAAGAAAAACAAGGAATAACAAAACACAGGAGAAAAAAAGAAAAAAAGAAAAAAGAAATAAAAGAGTGTGTGAAGACAAAAGGGAAAAAGAGAAAAAAAGAGAAAAAAAAGAAAAATGATAAGGAAAAAATCAAAATGATAACAGGATGGTTAGAAGAAAATAGTATAGAATCATACAATAGTTTAGAAAACATTATTTTATTGAAATAAGCTTAAGTCGGAAATACATATAGGTAGGCTGTATCCGGATAGTATACCTGTGGATAAATTCTAATTGTAATAATTTTTAGTGAACAGAAATATACAATGTATGTTGTTTACAACAAAAATTAATAAATTAGAG
>CAJVPV010004080.1:0-10425 GCA_910591835.1 Acaulospora morrowiae | reverse complement strand
TAGGTAGTTTTTTTTTGATCTTATATTTAAAAAAAAAACTTTTTTAATAATAAGGGATATTTTAATTATGTCCTTGTCTTTAATTTAGGAACCCATTTTTACTTCCAGTATTTTTCCGAGTTATATGAACTATTCTTTTGTGATCCTAAATACTTGTTTTAGGCCTAAGCCTCTAAGTATAGACTTTGGTGATAAGTAAGTTGCTATATACAAGGCAAGCAAACCTATACTATTTGCCTCAATAATTATTGTCTGCAGTTAAAGATGGGTTCCTAAATTAAAGGTAAAGATATAATTCAAATGTTCCTTACTATTAAATAAGTTTTTTTTTTAAATATAAGATCAAAAAAAAACTATTATAAAGGTTTTTGCAATTTAGGCCACTTGATCCAAATGTTTTTTGAATTATTGTATATCCCTATTAAAATAATAAATAAATAATTATATTCCTTTAAAAGAGATATAATTAATCTGCAAAATTTTATATGCTAAATAATTTAGGAACCCATCTTTACCTATAGCCATCACTACAGTTTTTCAACTGTTCAGTTTAATCAAAACTTACTAGAATTTTGTCAGTAAGATATCATTGGAGGATAAGGATATACCAGTACATCAAATTTGTCTGGGAATTGAATCCAGCCTTACTATTTCTAATTTGACCTAGCAACATATGCAGAGGTTATGTTTTATGGAGTCATGCAGTCAATCGTCACAAGTATACCCCTTAGGATAGAACATCCCATAATATAAGCAATCTCCTGCACCCCCAACTGGATCCTTGCTACCAATGGACATGTGAAACTTTTATTAATAGTTATGTGACTAATGGTTTTAGCTATCTGTATTTTTCTTTCTACTATCAGAAAGATCTCATAAAACTTTTTCCTCCTTTTGGAAGTATTTCCTAGGCAATACTTGATATGAAAGTTTATTTATCAAATCATTTATCTTTTCAACTTATGGAAAGTAGTCTATCTATAAGGCTCCTTAATTACTAAAACAACCCAAATAGCTCTCTATCATAAGTTACAGAGATAGTAATATAAAGTCCCAATTTTAGGATATGTGAATTGCCTCCAGATGAGGTTGAATTGTGGTTTATAGGTTAGCTCTACCCTGCCTTAGCCCATTGGACTATGACTGAGCAGGTCTGAAAAATTAAATAAACTATATTAAGCAATTATAATTATAAAATAACTGCTTTTAGCAATTACATATTAAAACAAATCCAAAATATTATTTTTATATATAATAATTTTCAACCTTTAAAAAATAGTAAGTAAGAATCCTAATAATTCTATGTTTGATTCCATTCGATTTCAACTTTTATAGTAAATTTAATAGGTGGGTTATAACCTACTTATGTTTTTTATATATATGTGAGTCCATGCAAGTTTATATGATTTCAATTTTCGGAACTATAATAGTAGATCAAATAATTAAATAGTATCTTTAACTCTCATGCATGATCAAACTCTTGTACTTACCTGGAATATAGAAATATATAGTAGTTATAAAATAAGATATTTACCTAATGTAAAAAATATTGAAAATAGAAAATAGTGATTTTCTTTTCCACATGATGAAAATTGCCTTTAGAAAATTGGAAAAAGCGAAAAGAAAGTGAAAAAGAAAATGGGAGTCAGTTAAGTATTATCTTCAAGTGTGGAAAAAGAAAGAGGTAAAGAAAGGAAAACGATAACTGCAACCAGAGAAGCAAGAGTAATAATAACTACTATTGTCAAGAGAGGTCTAGGCAGGTCCAAAAGCTTGGATAAAGAAAAAAGAAAAACAAGATCGGTATGAGTAACAAGTATGAATATAGAAAAAGGAAAAGCAAAGAAGTAGAAGAAGAAAAGGAAGCAGTAGAAGAAGAAATGCAAGAGGTATCAAATGAATAGGGGATGAAAATTGAAGAGACAAGACCAAAAGTAGAAGAAGAAAGTGGAAATATTGTAGAATCAGATATCAGAACAGGAGAAATAGAATTATACAAAGGGAAGGAAAGGAAGCAAGTGGATGGAGAAAAACCAAGAGAAGTAAAAAGGAAGCCAAGATATACATGTGAATTGAAACTAACTAACAGCAGGCATGGAATCGTCAAAAATGTTAGGCATGGTAGAGAAAGCATGTATAGCCTTCAACTCTTTCTTGGGGGCAAGAGTGAGAAGAGAATCAGTGGGAAAAAAGAAAGTGATTATTGCCAATTTTGAAAATTCTATTAACATGCAGGAGGCATGTGACATTAACTTTAATTTAGAGAAAAAAGAGAATACCTAATCCTAGTGAAACAAAGGGAACACCAATCACAAGAGAAAAATATAGTAATAGTCAGAGACATCCCTTTTTCGGCAAGTGAAGGGGCAATCAAGAAAGTTTGGAAATATCCATATCACATATATCCGATCAGTAGAAATGTGACAAACAGCAATAATGACATTTAAAGAGAAAAAAGATGCACAGCTTTAGCCAAAATGTGATCGATCCCATTTAAAAAAGAATATCTAAGAATATTACCAAAATAGGAAGAAAAAGAGGAACTTACAAGAAGATCCAAATATATATTCAAATTAATAGGATTGCTAGTAGGTATCACTGCATACGACCTAGAGAAAATAGCAAGAGAAACAGGAGAAAAAATTCTATACATCCCAAGAACAGGTTTCAGATACTTAAGGGAAAGATTCACATACATAGCATTCAAAATAGAGGATCAACTAAAAGCAGTGGAGAAACAAACCTTCAAGCTAGACAGAACAATAGTCTGAAAGATTATATTACAAATGTGGACAGAGTGGACAGATCACCTTCCAATATGAAGAGGTGAGAATCCAAAGAGTCAAATTTATTGCACAAGCAAAATTTGTATCAATTCAATCAAGATTCAGAAAGGGACCAGAAAAGGAGGCACCCATATCTTTTGCAGAAATTTTGAGAAAGCGAAGCAGATCCAGATCAGTATATAAAAAAGAAAGCAGAAAACAAGAAAGAATAAGAGAGAAGTTAAGCAACTTAGAAGGGAAAATCACACTAGTCGAAATCGGATTATTCAGCAATATGCCACTCGTCAATCATTCGGCATATGATAAACAATTCGTAAATAATTCATTAATAATTCATCAATAATTCATTAATAATTTATCAATAATTCAGCATTCCATATTCGGCAACAATTGATAAATTATTGATGAATTGTTTATTTTTATGCCGAATGATTGACGAGTGGCATATTGCCAAATAATCCAATTTCGACTAGTGTCAGGAATATGGAAAATAAAATTAATACTTTATGAAAGTGGTGGATGGCATCACAAGAAGAGTAGAAAGAAGCAGAAGGAAAAAAGAAGAGGAAAGAAGAGCAGCAAACACAATATGAGGATGCAGAGGAAATAAATATAGAGGAGGATGAAATCCCTTTGACAACATATAAAGCAATTAATGATGAAGTGGCAAAAAGACAAGACAAACTAGAAAAACAAATAGGGACAATAGGGAAGAAACCATACCATAACAACTACAAAGAAAATATGACATTACAACAAGAAAACAACAAAAACAATAAAAAAAACATCAATATATACAAAGAAAAAAGAACAAACAGGGAAAATATAAGAATTACGACAATCAACATAAATGGATTAAATGAAGAGTTCAAAAAACAACAACTGCAGTATTATTACCATCAGAGCGATATAACTATAATAGGAATATCTGATATTAAATTTAAAAGAACGACAAATCAAAAATCAATGGAAGATAGCAAATACAAGACTTTTTAGGTACACACTGAGAAACATTCAGGGGGAGTAGGCCTAATAATACAAAAGAACTAGGCTAAACATATTGGAAAAATAATAAGATGGCAAGGAAGAATCCTGGCTATAGAATTAATATTCAAAGAAAGACGAAGTATAGGAATAATACAAGTATATGTTCCACCACAAGTAAGTCAAAAAAGGAAAGATATGATAACAGAAATGCGAAAAATTTTAAAAGAATGGAGAAGAAGATAACTAATGGGTATAATTATTATGGGGACATGAATACAACAACTAAGGATGATATGGATAGAACAGGGGAAAAGGAGCCGAAAGAGAAAAAAGAATGAATCAAAATGCTCAAAGAATTCAAACTATATGACACGTATAGGCAATATAACAAAAACACAAAAGAATATACTTGGGGAAATAAGACAAAAAGCAGAATAGACATGATATGGCTCTCAGAAGATATGAAAGAGTTATGCAAAAGAGTGAATATAATGGATATAAGACAACAATTAAACACAGATCATAAAGCAATAGGTGCAGAAATAGACCTATATACAATTACTAAGAAAATAATAAAGGTGCGAACAACAAATGAAAGACAAGTATATGATTATAGGCAGATGAATGAAGCAAATAAAAAGAGTAGAAGAAAGCAATAGAAAAAGTGAAAGAGATAGAAGAAACTAAAGAGAAGCCAAAGAATAGTGAAACCGAAGAAACAATATGGGAAGTAAATAGTAAATGGCAGGAACTAAAGGAACAATGGAAAAAGGCAGCAGAAAGAATCATTCCGAAAAAGACTCTGAAGACAGATGTACAAATATTTAACAAAAAGATAAAAACCGCACAATTTACAGCCTTTAGAAAATTGAGCAAAGCAATAGACATGGCAAAAAAGATGAAGGAAAAAGAAAAAGTGGGAGATAGAAAAGGGGCAATCGAAAGAAGAGACAAAATTAACAAATATATAAAAGCATTGCCAGAAATGAAGATAAAATTAAGATACTTGAATGGAACCGACAAAGTAAAGAAATGGAGAATAGAAATGGAACAAAAAAAAAGAGATATGAGAAAACTGTGTGAAATTGAAGCCAGATCGATAAGGAGACAATGGATCTTGGAAGCTATAAAGAAAAGAGCAGAAAGGTGGCAGGAAAGCAAGAAACAGAAAAATTTGATATCAAGTATCCTGGCATGTGATTCAGCAAAGGAGCAAATCGATAGGATATGGGACCAAGTCACAGAACATATGAAATTGGAGGAGGAGAAAGTAAAAGATCTGACATGGGAGCACTTTGACCAGCAAAATAGAATCAGAAAGTGGAAATTGGAAGAGTATTGGAGAAACTGGCTGGAGGAATATAAAAATCCAATGATTAAAATAAAAGATAGGGAAAAAAACAACCTGCTGGAACCAATATTGAAAGAAGAACTCAAAGAGGTGATTAAGGGAACAGCAAACGGCAAGGCATCTGAAGCATCAGAAGTATCATATGAAATACTAAAGAATTGTGGAGAAAAGGAACAAGATTGTTTTAGAGAATTGCTTAATAACATTCTTAAAAATAAGAAAATATCAGAAGAATAGAAACACTCTAGAATCTATCTGATTCCAAAAATAGAGGATTGGCAAGGTCAAATGAATAAATTAAGACCAATAGCATTAATAGAAACAGGAAGAAGAATTCTCTCAAAAATAATCACGAAAAGAATGGATATGGTAATAACAGCAAACAAAATTTTATAAGAAAACAATTGGGCAGGTACAACAGGAGAAACAACAACCAAACCAAGAATAATTCTTCAAAATATAATAGAAGATGCACAAGTAAATAAAAAAGAAATGTGGATCCTGCTTTAAGACATCAAGAAAGCATTTGATTCTGTAGGGAAAAAAGCGTTGGAGATAACTTCCACTGAAATTGATAAAGATAATTTTGGAAATAAGAGAGAACAGATCGGCAGACATAATTACAAAGTATGGAATAACACAAGCATATCGAATTAAAGATGAATTGGATCAAGGAGATCCTATGTCACCATTGCTGTGGAAAATCTTCTATGACCCATTGATCAGCAAAATAAATAAAATGAAACAGAGATATAAAATGAATAGCAAGTGAATAAGGGATTATAGTATAAGCACAACAGAAGAAAAAGAAATCACCTTAGGAAGCATAGTCTATATGGATAACACAACCTGGATAGCAAAGGGGAAAAAAGAAATGGAGTGAATATTACAAATAGCAGAAGAGTTCTATCACATAAATGACATAGAAGTCAATATGGAAAAATCCAAACTAATAGTACTTAATACAAAAAGAAAGGAACCGAAGGTAAACCTAATGGGAAAACAAATTACAGCCAGTAAAGAAGAGAAAACAGAAAGATTCTTGGGATTATGGATACAAAGAAAACTGGGTAAACCTATACAAGAAAGAAAGATGAATCAAATAATAATACATAACCTTAATACAATAAGAAGAAAAAAGATATCAGTCAAAATAATAAAATATCTAATAAATGGAGTGATCCTGCCAGCAATCGAATACATAACAACAGACACCTTTGTTAAGGAAAGTACAATAACAAAATGGCAAAGATCAGTAGATAGGATATACAAGCAGAAGAACAGTCTAGTGAGCAGCTTCCCAAGCAGTGCTCTAAGAAATCAAATGTTAAATAACATTAAGAGCATCAAAGAGAGGATAGCATTAATAAGACTAAATTGTTTGGAAATGATAGTCGAAGATAAGGGAATATTGGGAGACATAGGAGAAATAAGACTTTCACAACTGCAAGAAAAAGCATGGTTAACAAGAAAAGTTACACAAAATAAGCAAGAATTAAAAAAAGAAAGAAAGAGAAGCGTATTGGCAGATATACTGTATGAATGCCAAAGTCAAGGCTTCAATATAAAAGCAAAAAAATGGAACCGGATAATGGAAAAAACAGAAGGAAACATTGCAATTGAAGAGATATTGGATGAATGAACCTACAAAGAACAAAAAGAAAATATGAGAAAATGGAATATGCTATATATGGAGCAGTTAATCAGGGACGGCAATTTAGAACTGTTGAAATAGAAAAGAATTAACCCAGGATATGGCAATAAAAGAAAGAAGTCCAGATAATACAGTATAATGGAAGAAAACTGGAATGAAATCCATAACAAAATAAAGAAAAAAGTGAATCAAGAAAACAGGTGAAAACATATAACAATGTTTAAAGAAAACAAAGGAGTATACATGAAAAGAATAAGATGGATTGCATTTGAAAACAGTGAACAAGTAATAGTAGAAAAGAAGAAGAGAAAGATCAACAAGGAGAAAGCAAGGATCTTGCACTACAAAGAACAAGGAGAACACCAAGAACTAAGAGAATATGAAGGGTATGAACTAAATAAATATAATAAGGAGAAAACTTGCCAATTCGACAAGAAAATAGCAGAGACATAGTGGCCGGCGGTCAAGAAAGTCAAAATAGAAGAAAAGGATAAAATACAATATATCAGAATAAAAACACAAGAGCCAAAAGAAGAATTAACATCACGAGAAACTGAAGAAAACAAAAAGAAAAGAAAGAGGGTGGAAGAATGTGATAATAAAGAAATATATACAGATGTAGCATGGAACAAAAATAAGAAAAAGGATACGGAAATATGGAAGTACCTAGAGAATAGGAAAAAATTAAAAAAGATACATGGAAGAATATAACACAAAGTGTGACACAAGCAGAAATAGAGACAATAATATCAGGCATTAAACAAATCGATATAGAAGGAGAAATAAGAATAATAATGGATCTAAAACTAATAGAACAATATATAAATGGAAGTGAAAAGATTAAAAAAGAGCTATAAAGGCAAAATAAAGACGGAACAGTACTGGCCAAGTTAGGTGCAATAATAAGAGAAAAAGAAGAAGTTAAGTTGGTAGCAGAATGGGTAGACGAAGAAAACAAGATCAAATTTTCAAAGAAATAGATAAAGAAACAAAGGAGCAGCAAAGAAAGTTGAGTGTCACAGAAGAAAAAGTCGAGACTAACAAAGACAGAGGTATAATATGGGGAGAAGGAACACAAAATATGGACTGGAAGAAGATTTGGAAAATCAGTAACAAAATTAAAAATGCCATAGCATGGTTAAAATTGGAAAAGAACAAACAGATACAAAGTATTCTAACTAGACAGGAAATCGACTGGAAAGCAATATAAAAAAGATACAAAGTAACACTACAGATTAGCGAAGAAAAAGGTAGCAGTATTAGGTGGCTGGAAAAGAAAATCAATAGTAAACTGCCAACACTGGAAAAGAGAAAGACAAGAGACCAAGAAGAATATAATAAATACGAGAAATGCATAAGGTATGAAGAAAAGAAAGAAGATCAAATACATGTATGGAAGTGTAGACTAGCGAAGCAGCAAATAGCAAGACTAAAGCAGAAAATTATAGAAATAATGGTACACTACATCGATGGAAAACTAACAATAAAAGAGATAAACAAGAAACAAGAGAAAATCCAACAAGCGATGAAAGAAAACAATCTAAAGATCAACTGAGCATGGATAATACAAGGAATGGTATCAAAGCAATAGACAAAAATCTTAAAAGAAATAAACAAACAAAAAGCAGAAGAGGCAATTAAAGAAATAAACAAAACAATTGAGCAGAAGAGGCAATTAAAGAAATAAACAAAACAATTGAACAAGAAGCGAAAAATATTTGGAAAAAAAGAAATCAAATGGTAAGGGAGTGGGAAAAGGAAAATGGAATTGAAAAAAGGAAAAAAGGGAAAAAGAAAGAAACTATAAAAAAAATAAAAAAAATAAAGAAAACACGAAAAGAAGAATATAGGAAAATAGATATAAATGAGAAAGACGAAAATTGTAAATACATAACAGAATGGTTAAACAGAGAACAAAAAGGAGAAATGAGAATCGAACAAATAGAGCTAAGGTAGGCTTGGTTAGCAAGCATGATGGCAGGCTACACCTGGATGGTCTATGGTACCTATGGGTGGATTCTAGTTAATATAAAATAATATAGTTTAAACTTTATGTATGTAATTCGTATGTAAAAAACTATCTATATTAATAAACTAGAGTAAAGTCTTACTTTAACCGAAAAAAAAAAAAAAAAAATTAAATTTATATATTATAAAGCATATTATATTTAAATTTCAAGTAATTATAATAATTCACTCAAAATCTATGATAAAAAACTTTAAAGACATAAATTATTATCAAATCGAAAATCAAGAAACTATTATTTATTTATTTTTTTCTTTCTTTCTTTTTATTTTTTATTTAATAAATATATAAATGAAAACATGTTAATTTGTATTATTATTTTTCTAAATTTTTTTAAATAAAAAAAATTACGTTTTTACTTTTTTTTAGCTAAAAAAACAAGAATTGAATTTAATAAGCAGTGAAAAAGATTTGACCATTGCACAAAAAGAAGCCATTATCTATAGTTACCTTAGAGGAGATTCATATCATATTATTGCCACTAATGTTTGTTGCAAGAAGTCTTCTGTAAAAAATATTATAGGTAAGTATTGTAAGGCAGAAATCATTGAATCACAAAGAAAACATCCTGGACATCTGCCACTCCTTACCACTTCCAATCACTCTGCCCTTAAAACTCTTGTAACTAATGGAAACCATCATTTAAATGCTGCCCAAGTTGTTACTACTTTCACTACTCAAATCAAACTCTGTATATTAAAAAAAACTATTTATTGCATCCTAAAAAAAGAAAATTTAAGATCGTGCATTGCACACCTGAAACCAATAATCTCTCTCATTAATGTATTGAACAGACTTACCTAGTGTTTTGCTCATAGGGACTGGACCACCCAACACTTCAGATGTATTTTTTGGTCAGACAAAACATCTATTTAGCTTTTCCAGCAAGTTCTTTCCCAAATTTGGCATGAACCATATGAAAAATGTGATGTCGAATACCTAAACTATATTGTTAAATGAAGCCCTAGCCATATGTTTTGGGGCTGCTTCTCTTGGCACGAAACTGGCCCTCTAGTTTTATTAGTTAATAATGTCACTGGAACTTTGTATATTGAGATTTTGTGCAAATATGCCATATTCACCTTAAAAAAATATTTGGAAAATGCAGATCGTGGACATCCTTTATTTTAGCAAGACAACACAAGACCCCACGTTTCAAAAATCACCACTACATTTTTTGAAGATCACAAAATTAGAGTATTAGACTGGCCTGCTTAAAGCCCTGATCTGAATCCTATCGAAAATCTCTGGCATAAGGTCAAAATATCTATGTATCGCAAACCAAAGCCTAATAATCTTGTTGATCTTGAAATTCTCGTTAAACAAGCCTGGCAAGATATTTTGTCAGAAATTTGTCACCGATTAGTAAATAATATGCCAGATCGTATTGCAGCTTGTATTGTTACCGATGAAGGCCCTACAAAATACTAAAACAATATTAGCTTTGAATTTTTTTTAAAAAAAAATAAAAAAAAAAAATAAATAAATAAAATAAAAGATTTTTGTTCAATTTGTAATTTCAGTTTAATCATAATTTGCAGCATGAAGGTTTTTTGATTATAAATTTCAAGTGAATCATTACAATTACATAAAATTTAAATACAATATACTTTAACTTATT
>CAJVPV010004079.1:0-10426 GCA_910591835.1 Acaulospora morrowiae | reverse complement strand
GAAAACCAATTAAAACGAAAATTAAATATTACAGCGAAGAAATTATAATGGGGTTGGCTATTCTGTTAAACTATCACTTGTATGCTTTTCGCACACGATTTACTAATAAAATATGCAAAATATAAAGTCAATGGAACAAACAGACAGAAGGAAATGATGTTTTAGCATATAGTCATAATTGTATGATTATACCCATATCTTTACGAAAAAAGTTCGAATACTTCAAATGATTCGTCTTAAAATATTGAGAAAATTTGGTCTATAACACAATGGCGGTTCAATATCTCGATGGGATCCAGTTAAAGGCATGCATATGTACAATAAAATCGAAGTGCAATGTTACAGATTTTTGTGTATATATAATTAAAACTAAAATAGAACAATCGCGAGTTACCTCAAAAGACCATTTTCACTGAGGCTTAGCAACAAATTTGCATCTGTCAAATTGATTGGTACTAAGTGTTTTAACCAGATCATATGTATCTATTCGGTCGGATTCTCTGTTGACCGCCAAGAAAGTAAATCATTTCCTGCTTTTTATTTGTCGAAACATGTAAAAATTTGATCCAATCTATTTATGGTAATAATATACTTGCAGCAAATATTTTTATTTGTAGTTAATTAGATCATTATGGGGTCACGTTCGCATGATTGCGTAAACAATGGGTAACGTAATAAACCTTAACACACCTCAGGGTTCAAGGGTTCAATAGTGACTAACTGACTACTGTGTGAATTGGTACGTGCGTAGATTTTGTTTACGTACCCGAGATCTGAGTAATGACGAATGAGTGAACATTGTACTAGTTATATGGCCTATGATACAACCAACCAATTGTCTAACAGGTTAATCTATATGGCAATTGCCATTATGCGCATGACGTATAATCGATAACGAGAAGATACTTATAAATACCATATGTCGATGTTCAACTCTTTTTTTCTCACTAATACGTGAAATAAAATCAAAAAAATTAATTCTTTCACGAAGTTGATGACCGTGTTTCGATGATAATACTCATTCATTTATTTTCGCATCGAAAAATTTATTGATACGTTCATTCGTTATTATTAGTAATTATTATTCGTACGTCAAAATCAAATTTATCCGTAACTTTGGTCTTCAACACTTACAAAAGTACTTCTTAATTTGAACTTTTCATAAAAATTCTGACATATTCATCTTATTATTAAAATCTAATATTATATTTAATACCATCAAATTTCTGGTGCTCCCATTATGGCTTCAAACGAAACAATCCAAAATCTTATTATTCATTATGATCTTAGCCAACATCCAGAATACTCGGAAATATTCGGAGGTGTTTTTTCCTTCTTGGTCCCGAACGAGAAACAAGTAGTCTGTATCTATGGGCCTGATGCACAAAGTAATCGCGCCCATCCAAACACTCGAGGAATAAGTGAATTCGTAATATTTCGAGCTTTTATCTCCCATGCGCTGGAAGCAAATCAAGCGGCCTTAACTGACATTGAATTCATCTCAAAATTTACGTCCGAATTATGGCAATCGATGGATCCCGCATTACAACAGATATTCAAAAACTTTTCAGAGAGATTAAAGATGGACTTTAGATATCACACTTTTGTTCCCTATGCTCTGAATTTTGACAAGCCAAGCAGACCGTATCTTTCTCCTATGAAATTGGTCTGGGAACCCATAATTACTCCCGAAACTTTTGAGAGGAGTCTTTAGATCGTATGGTTTTTTGATGCACCGTATTATTTATACGAATAATTTGTCTGATATACATAAACTTATAGTACTATTAATTAAGAACAATTTATGAATTATTCATTATTTTAAGGTAATATATCACAATTTTATTCTTTTAATCTTACTTGCGCCTTTACTCTCAGGGTTAAATTCAGAAAGAATTTCATAAACGCAGGTCCGTTTATATACCAATATTATTGCTATTATAATAAACTTTGATCTTCAACCTGATGTGGTGAAAAGTTAGGTGAAATACGTTTTATAATGAGAAAACAATACTCGAAATATTCTATCATGTATTTTTGCATTTTATTGAACATTTGGCTAGTTCGTTAACTGAATAGCAAAGAGAGGTTAAAAATTACTGTACAACTGTACTTGCTGTATTCATTGCTTTAAGTCCTATGACAAGTTTTTATACTATAAATCCTAAGATTTCTATGACCGAAAGTTTAATGATGCCACTATCCAATAGGTCATAATTGAGCCGAGACTTTTGACTTGTAAAAAAAAAAAAGATAAAACACGTACTGGAGAAAACCAACCTTTTTATTCAAATAAATAACTTTACTCTAATCAGCTAGTGACTCACTACAATTGTCAACAAACTTGTCATTGTACCTTAACAGTATAAACCAATGAGCTGGTAATATATACCTGTTTCTTTTCAGAGATCAAAAAATTCACCATTACAAATTGTATGAATTTTGAGAATCGTGCTACCTGTCAATCCTACCTCTTATGGGTAGCTTTGCTTAACGTGCAATTAAACTCGAAATCACTTTTAAGGTAGTGGGCGTTGACCTCTTCATTTTCTGTTTGAACCAATAGTCTAAGACTTTTCCCAACCATTAAAATAATAACTGAAATTGGAATTTCTCGATGCACAACAGGTTTATTTTTTGAAAGATGCCGCCGTGCAAATAATAATGAGTTCGTATGTGACTTTTCGCCTTTCTTAAATATACTTTATAGACTTCGAAATCTATTCATGAGTGAAAGATACGATTTATTTATGTGCTTTTTCTTATTTATTAACAAAAACAAACAAATGTTCGATCGAGCTAATGACTATCATGCTGCATTATGATTTGTTTGTCGATAATAACAGTATCTTATATTTATGATCAACATTATTTGTATTACTTTCTGTTAATTTCAAATGTGCCTGAATACACAAGAGCCCTTGCTTGTGTTGTTGGAGATGGGATTTACCGTACATCGATCATATAGACTTACAGTACAGTATTTATTTGTATGCATCGACGATTTTTGTAATTTCTTGTTTAATCACGATCCATAACCTCAGGTTAAACATGTTTATCAATATTGGCATTTTTTTTGGTATTAAAACATGTATCCGAAATTATGTCGTAATCTTAGTTGAAGATGTATGAGAATGTATTATTATGTTAATCGGGTTAGTTTCACTTGAGATAAAAACAATGAAGGGTTATTTTATGAATTGGAAACTCGATAGGGTATTAAATATAAGTAGATTTGTATCATGACAATATCTTCACCATCTCAGCTTTCAATAATAAGATTAAGACATCAATTGAAGCATCAATCCAAGCGTAAATCTTATTTAGAAATCTTGTTGCAATATAATCAATATCTTTCTATTTACTGAAAGATACAATTCCTGTTGGCTCCTTCTATAGTTACGAATATCTTCATCCAATGCAACTATAATCTCTTCAATCATATTTCACAAGTAATTTCTGTTTACTTTAGTTTTTTATTATTTAATATTAAGTAAGTATTCATAGTCAATTGATATCATTTAATAAGATATATTGTTTTAATAATTTTTTTCCATATTAATCAACTGATTTCTATAGGCAAGTTAATATTTAACTCATTATATAGGTATATAAAAGATGTAGTTTCTTTTTACAATTTATATCTTATACTATATAAATTATATGAAGAAAAAATAATTATTTATTTAAAAAAATTTATATATGACAAATATTATAATATTATAATCATAAATTTATTTATATTTATCATTTATTATATAATATAATGTAATAATATGTCATTTTAGATTAAATAAAAAAAAAACCAATAAAAGGAAATTTTTAAAAAAATATTAATAAATTTTAAATTTTCTTAAATCTTTATAAGTATTAAAATTAAAAATTATATAATTATATAATATAGAAAAACAAGAATAATTTGAATTTATTGCAAATTAAAAAGATTTAGTACATTCATAATAAGTTCTAATAAATTCTTTAAAAAAAATCATTTAATAATCATTAATTAAAAATATTGTTTTATAACATAAAACAATATTATCACTATTTATTTCTTATTAATTTTATAAAAATTTGATTTTTCTATTATTTTTATAAACAAAAACAAAAAAATCTTATTGATATTGTTTTAATAAAATTTTTGTATTTAAATTCTATCGATATTAAACAATATCTATCATGTCAATTTAATATTTTATTTAAATTTATAATCTGCAAATAATAAACTATTTAATTTTATTAATATTTATGAATATCAAAAAAATCTATATATAATAATAATAAATTATAAAAATATCAAAAAAAAAAAAATAATTTAACGTTATAATTGAATATTAAAAAATTTTATATTTAAATTCTTTGTCAGCCATTCAACCTATATAGTTAAAAAAAATTTGTAAATATATAAACTTTGGTGACCCACATACTATCGCCCCGTACGTAATAGAATCATATTTTTTGAACATTATGCGATATGACACTTATATAAGAAAACCGTTTTTAAGAAAGTCTTATTGAAATTCTTGGCTTGCCATTCAGCCAAAATTTGCGCATAAAGTTGTTCATAAATATATGGATTTTTGGTGACACACTGTCGTCCCGTATGTAGTGTTAGTTGAAAAGTTTAAATTTAGCCAATCAGAATTAAGGATTTTTATTAAAGCAATTAATCGATTACATAGTACGTAACAGAATCCTATATATTGTAATACCCATTTTGTACAAAAAACTACATAATGCTTAACGCTTGGTTATTGCGGTCAGCCTTTCCTCAAAATACTAAAAAATTTATGTTCGACACACATTACAAGAAGGGTAAGACTCACTTAGCAAATGCTAGAAAACAAAAATCTGACGATCATCCAAGGGATGCGCTAGACGCCTATCAAAAAGCAATTGATGAATTTGAGGCTCAGGGGTCTTCACTACTTCATGACGTAAAAAGGCGTTTAGCTAAAGCTTACTTCGAATGTGGTGACGTCTATAAGGGTATAGGAGAAATGAATAATGCGGATGCTTGTTATAAAGAAGCTCAAAAATATGAACCGAAGTATCGCGAAGCATTGACCAAACGTGAAACATTAATACATCCCTTGCAGACAAAAAACAAACCTATAGAAAGCTCTTCTATCAGTTCAATTATTTTACCAACCTCTTTAGCGGAGACAACGACACCGTCCCTTTTGCCAAAACTAGAGTTTTTTATCCAAGATCCTCTAGTGACATCCGAGCCGCATTCCATGATAAATAACATAAATAATATTAGAAACACTCAGGATTTGGCCTGTTATCTGCAACCTAATAATCATACCAAGGAACAGGCGCCACAACTAATAAAATTAGCCCTAAATACCATTGAACTATTCGCTAAGAGGAAAATTAAAACGAAAGAAATGATCATGAAATCGTCTTCTTGGCGTCCATTCCAAATAAAGAGATTTATGAAGAATTACTAGAGCATAGTATTCGAGCTATTAAAAATTCAACATTTCAACATTTCAACATTCCAAGCATTTGATTTGCTTAACTCAAGTAATTCAAAACATGCCCAACTCACTCCTGATTACCGGGGAGATTACCACTGGGAATTTAGTGGCAATGTTAAGAATCTTACATTCCCGTATAGAAGATATGCATAAACAAGACAATGAGACCGAGCTCAGCGAATTATTACAAACACTCTGTCCATTATTAGATGCAATGGTGCGGATAGGCGTTAAAGGTATCAATCGTGAGAAGCTGCATGCGCCATTATATCAACAGCTCAAAGAGTTAAAAGGGCTAAAAGATAATCAAACATTGGTTTACTATGCTCGCTACGCCTGCCAGGCATTTTTGTACATCCCAAGTGATGAAAAATTATGGCAAGAAGTTATGCGTAGAACTTTTAAAGTTGCTAGTGGAACTGTTAACTTAGTTAATGCGGTTAGAAGTTTAGACTCCAGTAAATTGCTGGATACCTTTAAAGATTTCAGTGAAGCATTTGAAAGTTTAATGAAGTTGCAAGTCGCATTCGAGAATTGGTCGAGACGGTTCAAACATTAAGAGAAGGAGTAGAAGGAGTGGAGTTTGAACAGACAAAGCAATGGTATTTAGCTCTACGATTTATAGATCTTTTTATTCAAGAAAATCAGTTGAATAAACTCGAGCAGTTTGTTCGTCAGAGTTCCTATAATAAGAACAAATGGTTTTTAATAGGCTTATGCCAACGCTTAGGACAGCTTGCCTGCATACATCAAGGTGCGGTTGAATTTTTAGATGATCTTTATGAAACGAAATCCAATGGGGACAACATCCAGAAGTTAAAAATTATGTCAAAGAGATTATGAATAAAGTAGCGTCTGGCAAAAAGGCATCCAATTCTTCCATATACGGAAGTTCTGAATTGTTAATTGAGGCTCGTCTTAAATTATCACAGAATTTAGGTTCAATTGTCTCAGAACCGCTGGCAGAGTTAGGAAAAATTAGAAAGGAATATTTAGACGAACTTGAACAAGACGAACATATTAAAAACGCATTGGGTTTATATGTGCCACCAAAAGGAAAGTGGTCCCTAAATGCTACGAACTCTTTTGACTTAAAGGCAGAGGTCAATGCATTCTTAGTTTCAGAAAAAAAAGTTCTGCTGCTCCTAGGTGAAGCTGGATCGGGAAAGTCTACTTTTAACCGTCACCTCGCTCAATGTCTTTGGGAGGATTATGCATCAATAGACGAGTTAGATAAATATATCCCTTTATTCATTTCACTTCCAACTATAGAGTATCCTAATGAAAAGTTAATCCAAAAGTATTTAAGCGAAATAGGCTTTTCTGAGGAAGCTATTGAAAACTTGAAACAGCATTATAAGTTTATATTTATCTTAGATGGATATGATGAGATCAAAGATCAACAATCAAATTTTTATGATAAAAACAAATTTCGTCGGTGGGATGCCAAAGTTATAATTAGTTGTCGACCGGAATACTTAAGTACGAAGTATCAACAAAAGTTTACTCCCAGTAATAATCCTAGACTTTTTCAGGAAATATGGCTGGCACCTTTTTCTAAAGAGGAAATTCGAGAATACATTGGAAAATATGTCGAAAAACAAAAAGATGTCGTTCAAAAGATATGGGATGTGAAAACTTATGAAACCGTTTTAAAGAATATTCCTAATTCATATAAGTTATTAGGTAACCCCTTTATATTGAAGATTTCTATGCAAGTAATGCCAGACCTAGACCTACAAGAGAATAAGAACACGACAAAAAATATAACACGTTTAACCTTATATAATAAGTTTGTAGAGAAATGGTTTGAGCGATCCCAATATCGTTTAAGTCACATCCAATTGAGTGATGAAGAAGAAAGGGCTTTTAAAAAGTTAGATCAAAATGATTTTACACGATATTGCATGCGATTTAACGAAGACTTGGCAGTTGAGATGTTTAAGGTCAATAAAATAGTGGTAGAGTATTCAGATGCAGATAACACAAAAGCACATACCGATTGGCGTGCTAAATTCTTTGGATATAGCAATCCAGAGACACGTCTTTTACGTTACAACTCTCCTTTAAGTCGTAATGGTGCCCAATATCGATTTATTCACAAATCTTTATTCGAATATTTTGTTGCTCGATCAATATATAAGGCAGTTTGTAAAAAAGATAAATCCACACTATTTGAAGAGACTTCATTACTAGGTGGTCTCGGAGTTGTTCGCTTTCTAACAGAATATGCACAAAATGATGGAGGTTTAAAAGATATACAGCGGACTAATAAATTCAAAGAAAATCTTTTTAATTTTATTGAGAAATCAAAAGAAGACACTAATTTCGAAATCGCCGCAGCAAATGCAATCACAATTTTAAATAAAGCTGGAATGTCATTTAGTGGTAAGAATCTAAATGGCATTCGTATCGCCGGTGCAGATTTAAGTCACGGTTTGTTTCATCGTACTCAATTTAAACAAGCATATTTAATTAATGTTAATTTCAAGGAAGCATGGTTACAATATGCAGATTTTAGAGAAGCTTATATGACAGGCGTGCAATTCGGAGAGTTTCCTTTTTTAGATTTTGAAAACGATTGTCGTTGCTGCTGTTATTCCCCAGATGGACGCTTTCTTGCCATTGCAAGCGAAGAAAAAATTTTTCTTTATGATGTCAAAATGTTAAAAAAGATACACACTTTCAAAGGACATACTAATTTTGTTTGGAGTATGACCTTCTCACCTGATGGGGCCCAGCTGGCATCGGGCAGCTTAGACGGGTCGGTGCGGCTGTGGTCAATCGAAAATTTAGATCTAAATTCACGCATTCTAGAAGGACATGCTTGTGGTATTCTAAGTGTTACCTTCTCACCTGATGGGACCCAGCTGGCATCTGGCAGCATAGACAAAATGGTTCAGCTGTGGTCGATCGTTAATTTATATTTAAATTCCCGCATTCTAGAAGGACATACTAGTCACGTTAATAGTGTGACTTTCTCACCTGATGGCTCTCAACTGGCATCGGGCAGTGGTAGTTACGATGGTTCAGACAATACAGTGCAGCTATGGTCTATCAAGAATTTAGATCTAAATCCACGCATTCTAAAAGGACATACTAAATCAGTTAATAGTGTTGTGTTCTCACCTGATGGCACCCAACTTGCATCCAGTAGCTCAGACGAGACGGTGCGGTTGTGGTTGATCGATAATTTAGATCGGATTCCACATATTCTAAAACATACTAAAGAAGTCAGCTGTGTGACCTTCTCACCTGATGGGACTCAACTGGCATCAGGCATTGGTAGTTATGATGGTTCAGACAATACAGTGCGTCTGTGGTTGACTGAGGATTTAGATAATCCACGCATTCTAGAAGGACATATATGGAGAATTAATAGTGTGACCTTCTCACCTGATGGAACACAATTTGCATCGGGAAGCTCAGACAAGACGGTGCGGCTGTGGTCTCTCGAGAATTTAGATCAGAATCCGCGTATTCTAGAAGGACATAATAATCGAGTTAGAAGTGTGGCCTTCTCACCTGATGGTACCCGCCTGGCATCAAGCAGCAATGACATGATGATGCGACTATGGTCTCTCGAGAATTTAGATCTGAATCCACGTATTTTAGAAGGGCATAGCCATTATGTTACAAGTGTAACCTTCTCACCTGATGGAACCCAACTAGCATCGGGCAGCAATGATAAGATTGTGCGGCTGTGGTCTATCGAGAATTTAGATTTGAAATTACGCATTCTAGGACATACTGATCGGGTCACAAGTGTGGCCTTCTCACCTGGGGGCACCGAACTGGCATCGAGCAGTGGTAGTTATGGTTGTTCAGAAAAGACGATGTGGCTGTGGTCTCTCGAGAATTTAGATCTGAATCCATGCATTCTAGATTTACTGTACATACTGATTATATTAGAAGTGTGATCTTCTTACCTGATGGCATCCAACTAGGATCGTGTAGCAATGACAACAAGATGCAGTTGTAGGCGATCGAAAATTTAGATTCGAATCCACGCATTATAAAAGGACTTACTTCATGTATTAATAGTGTGGTATTCTCTCCTGATGGCACCCAACTTGCATCGTGCAGCTACGACAAGATAGTGTGGCTATGGTCGATCGAGAATTTAAATCTGGGTCCACTCAATCTAGAAGAACATACTAGTTGGGTTAATAGTGTGACATTTTCACCTGATGGCACCCAACTGGCATCGGGCAGCAGTGACATGACGGTGCGGCTGTGGTCTACAGTATCTGGTAACTGTTTAGCTATTATATACTTTTCAGATACGGTTATTAGTCTTGATTGGAAGAATACAAAAGTTGGTAGCCTTCTATTAACTGGTGGCGAGGATAAGATAATTCGTTTGTGACATGTAAAAAGAATAGATGATCAAACATCGCAAGTCGCTTTGCATTGGGCTTCACTTCAAAATCTGTTATGGGTTTCTAAAGCATATATTCAAAACGTGAAAGGTTTGGATTCAATGAATGTGCACCTTTTAAAGCAAAGGGGTGCTTACTTTAACGAAAATTATTAAGCTCAGTGGTTGTTTCGAAATAATTAGCAGTAAAATGTATTTAGTATTTACAATTATATTATTTGTGCCGTCACTTAATAAACTCTATCCAGTGATTAGACGGGTTAGTAGATCACTTACTTCCCTCTCCGCTTTATTCTTTTTACCCTTTATTTACTGTTGTAACAAGGAGAAATGGGACGCGACGTTAGTCACATAACCGATCGTCGTAACAATGGGTAAGTCGGCTGTAATAATTAGGTAATAAAACAAGTGACGAAAGAAATATACTTCACTCACTTCGATATAGAATATCAATGTAGTACGGCTATTTTATTTATAGCAGTGTCCAATTTTGGAGATATACAGATACATTGTGTAACTAATTATGTCATCATTACTATATAATAGATCGATCGCTTGT
>CAJVPV010004078.1:0-10426 GCA_910591835.1 Acaulospora morrowiae | reverse complement strand
ACTCCGGAGCTTCGGGATCGGCGGATATCATGTGACTTTGGACATGTGTTTAAGTCTAATCATTAGTGTTCTTCGGCCAGAAGTCTATATCCTTGATTATTGAGAAATCGGTGTTGACAATGTCTTTTCGGCCATTAATAAAAAATGTTCCACTCATCAAAATACCTATAGTCTCTTAAGATCATTTGAGAGATTGCCATTTGACTTTTCGAAGAAAATCGGGATTTTTGCCAGGCGTCTATAGATTTGTTACAATAATGAATAAATAATTATATCCCTTCAAAAGAGACATAATTAATCTGTAAAATTTTATATGCTAAATAATTTAAGAATCCATCCTTAATTTCATGTAAAGGCAGTTGAATAGAATTAATATAATATCTGATGCCATAACATGTAAAAACACTGTTTCTTATAAGAAACCATTTTATATACTAATTCAGTAGATATTGAGATTGGAATTTTCAGAAAAGGTGTTGTGGTATAATGATAATCCAGTTGGTATTACAATGATTGTTGGAAGTTACAAGGTATATAAGGTATCTATTTTCGACAAGCAGGTTTAGTGATTGCTCTTTTAATATTCAGCATTTTTATGCAGATCCCTGCCTTAGTCTTATCACAATCCAGTAATAAACTGGTTTAGTGGTGCTTATCTTGAAAAAGTATCTAGCAGTAAGGTCCATTTCATGCAAAGTTACATAAGTTACTATTCAGGTAGTAAAAACCAGTTATAAGTTTAATTTGAATATTCTTGAATATCATTTAGATAGGTAAGAAATTAAATAGTTAGCTCAGCTACAGGTAACAGTAAAGGGATTTATTCTTGATAGAGCAAGTAGATATTATATAGCTTTATTCACCATATAAAGAATATTATCTCCAATATACTTCTTTAATTCTCTTTAATTCTTTTCCAATAAATAAAGCAGTTAATAAATCTATCAATAACTTGGCAGACAAGTGGGACTTTGACATGTTTGTATTAATCTCTATTCATTAGAAAAAAGTTGATAGCAACAACTATACATGTTGCTGAAATTCATAGATCCTTAATACAATTGATGTAATTATTTGATATAATTAATTGTGTCATATTAAAACATATAAATAATTAAGTTATGATGTAATTATTTTTGAGGATTTTGGAAATTGAGTCAACAGCAAATAATTTATACCATATGTATAGTAACAACCGATATATAGAGAAATCACTATATAGTTTAGCATATATAAAAGATAAATTAATATTATAGTATAGTTTTATATAGCAATATATACAAATATATATAAATATTAATCTTAATAAAGTTTGCTAAGCAAGGTCTATACTAGTATTTTAATAATAATAATAATATAATATAAATTATTTTATTATTAATTTAATTTTTTTTTTAATAGATAAATATTATTTCTTTATTTATTTAATTTATATATAATAGAATATATATTATTAAAAAACAATATTTTTTATATATTAATTATACATGTTGTTGTGGTGAAATCACAGTGAGTCAGTTGCTTCGATCTGTCTCACGCCATGTAACGATTGGGGCAGTTTCTGCTTAAAAGAGGTGTGTGAATTTGGCCAGAGTTCATAACGCTAACGCAGATCAGTCCGTTGATCTTGTGTCCTTAATAATTACTTCACACGCAGCAATTCTGTTAGCTATGTGACGCTGGGATCAATCACAAGGCAATAGTTTATCAAATAAAGATGGTTTTTATTTAACAGTTGCACAGTACCTATTCTGGTTCTCATTACTTTTTGACTATTTTTAGGTTACTTATATATATTTTTACTTTATACCTATTATACCTGATATACCACTTATACCTAATATACCGTTTATACCTGATATACTTACCCTTATAATTTTACATCATCTACCCATAATTTTTCCCTACAATAATATGTTTATATTTAATTCAGACATTTTTCAAAAACTATATTATATTTGTATTACTAAATAACAATTAATAAGTAATTGAAAATCATATTTAATTTAGAATTTTATTGTTGATTAAATTTTCTTTTATGGTAATAAGGAAACATATATAATATTAATACAATGAGTTAAATATTAACTTGCTTATAGTAACCATATAACTAATATTAAAAAAAAAATTTAAAACAATATATTTTGTCAAATGGTACTAAGCAGCTATAAATACCTATTCAATATTAACAGAATTATAATTATAATTAAGAGATAAAAATATTAAATTATAAATATATTTAAAATAGTTATATTCAGATTTAATAAATGTATTGATAATAATAGAAGGCAAATCAATAATAATGTCTTTTAATTAATTAGTATTAGATACATCTTTGACTTAAAAGATATTCTTGTTTTTTAATTTGAAAAAACTGGATGAATTGAAAAGTTTAATATGATTCTATTTGATTTTGATAAGTGATAAAGTATTAACTATAGAACAATATAGTTTTCAGATCAGATTTTATAATAAAATTAGAAATTTTATTGTTGCTTTAATCCAGTTTAGAGTTCTGAATCAAGTATCAAAATAGTATTAACTTGGTACTGACTTATAATAAAGTTAATATATGAATTGTAACCTACTATATTAAACTTATAGTAAATTCAGTATCAACTTGATACCAAAAGGATATTATTAGGAACCTTAATATAGTTGATAAGAGTTAAGATAAAAAATATTTTATCTGTTATTCTATATAACAGTTTAAAAACTTGATATATATATAAATAGGTTTATAACAGTTATCTAAGTAAAGGACTTAATTAATTATCTTGATAATTTAGTTAGTTACTTGTAAAGCCTTGATGCATTTGAAGACATATAAAATATTTTCAATACAAAACTCACATCTTAAACAAAAAGCATTTGGATATTGACTAAAGTAGAGTTAATAAAGTGTATAGTAGATAGAAAAGATTTCTAAAAGCAATTTAATTCTGAATATAACTAAGATATTGTATTTGTTGTTATAAAGTTTTTTGATATTTTTATTAAATTGATTAACAACTTTCGGGTTATATAAAGTATATGTTTATCCAAAAGTTTGGATAATAGAAAAGCTTTTACAAATTATATAGTCACTAGTGATATTAAAGATCTTCTTATATTATCTGATATTATTACCTAGGCAGGTGTTGTTAATTAAAAGATTTTTAAAAAAATATGATAAAAAATTGTTCTATTGAATAGTTCTAGTTAATATTGATTTGAATTTGAATTTGGTATATACAATTTTTATGAACTTTTGTTATATATGTGGATTTATTCTTTGAATTAAAGAAAAGAAATTAATTTTAATTATTCTTCTTAAATACTCTAATACTGGTTGAAGAATTTTCTTATTGCTTTTGATTTCAATAGTAGGGTGATGTGAAGTTATTAATTTAATTTAAAAATCTTTAAAAATAATTGTTTTTTTTTTGTCTTTAATCAGACTGCAAATGGAAGCATTTATTAATTCAACTTTTTTGGAGAACAGTAATACAATACATATAACATTATATTAAAGCTAAACCAATACAATTTTGTAGAACATCTGTTAATATGTTTAGATTTGTATATAATTCTTGAATCCTTAATATCAAGACCAAAGTATTTGCTCATATGATTTAGTTATTTACTAATTATCTCACTACAAGGAAGTAGATTTATTAAACTATTACTGTATAATATTAACTATTTTAGACTTTCTAAATCTTAACTCTCTAAGTGTAATTGTAAAGAATTATAAAAATTGCTTCTTTTCAAGATTAAGTATTAAAAACCATGTTTTAAAAAATTTTAGCCAGTATACATTTAGACTGTCACCCAATATGAACCTGTGGTCCTAAGAGATAAAAAATTTTTATTTTTTAAGAAAGAAGAAATGAATAAAAAGAGTAGTTGAAAAATTTGTTTTAATAAATAAAAACTCTTCAATATCAACTTTGATTCATCAGAATAAATCTTTTATCATTACCTGTAGTTAAACAAACCATTTAATTTTTACTATTCTATTGCTAATTAAAAATGTTTAAGGTACTTATAACAGGTTTTATATCTATAAGGAATTATTGCTTAAAACAAAACTTATACCTTAGAAAATTATTGCTTGATGTTTTCTCGAGATAATCAACAATGAAAAAATCTTATTAGTAAATTGGAATAAGACTTTTTTTGATCTTGAAGAGAAAAGAAACCAGTTTAAGAGAAGAGGAAAGCACTATAACATATTTTGACAAATCGGACACCTTGTCATTTTGCTTTTTTCACTGTATCCAATGACATCATCAAGTTTATTGTTGTACAAAATAAGATATATAGGAATTACATATCTTGTTTACATTTCTTGTTACATATAGATCAATCAGTCTAAATTTTCAACCAATTATTATTCAAGAGTTTTGATATAACTAAAAATTCAATGTCCAATTAAAATAGGCAAAATTTCTCAAAAAAATCAGAAAAAAGTATATATACTTGAAAAGATAAGAGGGAGACTTGAGAAAGATGAAAAAAAAGTTTCAAAAGTTAATATAAATTTTTTCTGGAGTCTTGAATCTCTAGAGGAAAAGAGAAGTATGTTTTTTCTACAGATACTTTTTCTTAATAAAGTGTTTTAACCTTTAACTTTGTAAATAGAGTTTTCTTGTATTTACTTACTAAAATATAAAAAGTTTATATCAAAAAGAGAAAAAAACAAGAAAGAAGAAACTAAAGTCTTTGAATATTAATATTGTTAAAGAAAGTATATAGACTTTATTACAAAGAAATATAAAAATTTTTTTAAAATATCAGTCTTTGTATTGGCAAGAGGATCAATGAAAAGACTATCAATATTTCTTTTTAATTTAATTCTATTTAATTTTTTAAACTTTTATATATTAATATATATTATTTTTATTTTATAAAAAGTAGTAAAACAGATATATAGGTCTATAGCATAGTGGTAATGCTCCATAGGTCACCAGGAGAAGATCTAGGGTTCAACCCCACCTGGTTACAAAAATTTATCACCTTCATGATTGGTTGACCGGCTTCCAATTCATGTTATACCCAATTAGCTGACAATCCACTTCCAAATTTAGTTAGGCTATATAAAGATGGGACCTCTGGTCTTTCCAACGATCGTGAGCTGAAAACAGGTCAAAGCAAGAAAGGTTGCATGAGGAAAGGCTTCTGGTCTAACTCCAGTAATAAGCCCACAAACTCCAACCCAAATTGGTGACTGCAAACTCTGTCACACAACATAAAGAGGTTAATTCTAAGCTAATCTATCCCAATGGTGGTATTCCACGAAACTTAATCATATGGCCGAAGGGCAAGGCTTCAGCCACAGGTGGTAAAAAGACTAGACAAAAATCATTAAAGCCAAGTGAGTCTAGTGAGGATTTACAAGATTAAATCGGAATCCAAGTAAGGACGCCAGTTCCACAGGTGTTGAAAATGATAGTGCAATGCTACGCTAGTGGCACCTTCTGAGGATCAGCAATAACAGTGACTGGAATATTGGGGTTAGTCTCTATAATAATATTCCATAATAACATGCTCCCTGCAATAATGGACCAGCAAGTTGTAGGTGGGTTTAAACTAGTGGTAGGATTCCCCCTGCGAAAGTCCCGCCTGACATGTGGACACATTCCCGAGATATTTAAATGGACATATAGTTGGGTAATAGTGGTTAGCATAGCTAGTCTTATAGTAATATATATGCACTAGGCAGTGTTAATCTGCAGATTAACTGTAGAGACATAAAAGAGTATCTTGTACCAACCGATTTCCAGTTAATTTGTAGAGACACTTGGTGTCTGTCTAGATATATAAACATATCAATAAAGATCACGCACCATGCACACGTTCCACTATAAAAAAAAAAAATAAAAAGTAGTAAAACAAAAAAATTTCTCCTGATTGTATCTATTTTGTTAAAAAATTTTCTTTTATAGTAATTATAAGCAAGGAAAAATGTTTTACACTCTTTATCGCAAGTAAATCCTAGTTTAAAAACTCAAGAACCTTCAAAATAACTGGTGCAGTGGGATAGGACTTCTGGTCAAAGTCTACTCAAGTTTGGGAGTCTTGCTTATTCTTCAGTTGCATGAGGAAAGGCCTATAGCTATTCTCTTTTCTTTTGTTCTTCTGTATTTTTTCTTCCTTTTATTATATCACAAAAACTATTCACATTAATACCATTATATCCACTAAATCAAACACCTTTCAAAAAATATATTCAAACAATATTGTGAAGCTATTGTTTGTTTTAATACAACCTTTATATAAAACTTTATCATGGTACTATTTACTGTGCTATTTCAAAATTTTTAAAAAACTGAAATCAGTTTACCCCTCCAGATAATTGTTGCTTGTCAATAATCTAATCAAATTTTATCAAAACAACAAAGAAAAAACCAAACCTGTCCAAACTAGTTTCTTAATATAATAACAACAATAACTACTACTACAATAAACAATATCAATTATACTTTATTATTCATGTTAACAAGAGTCATGTCTCTAAGACTAGTGCTGATATAAGAGCCAGACTATTAACCACCTTTTAGATTTTTTTTTTGTTTATATAGATCTTATAGTCTAAGCAACTTAGTTTTAGTTTCAGTAGCCATTGTTATTGTAGCTTTAGTTTTTTTTTCTTTTCAATTTTCTTTTATTTCCTATTTATTTTATATCCAATTAAAAAATTCTGAATAAGTAAGCATAACTGCTCTCAATTATATTTAGCACATACAATATTATTTTAAATTCTTTTTTATATTAGTTAAATATAGATATATAGGCAAGCTAGTATTTAACTTATTGTATATTATTTGCATCCAAGAGATGTTATTTCTTTCACAAGTATATATAACTTTAAATATAATACCAATAAATAAAGAAATAATGTTTACTTACTGAAAAAAATAAATAAATAAAAAGTAATAAAACCAAAAAATCATTAGTAAAAAAATATATAAAATTAGGTTTAATCTAAAAATTATACATTAAAATTTATAGAATATATAAAATTAAAATAATTATAAGATTAATAAGTTTTAAAAAAAGATGATAATAATTTATTTTTAAAAAAACTCTTTTTGCTGATCCATTTATCAACCCAATAAACAGATATTCTCAAAAGATTTTATATCTTTTTGATAATAAAGTCTATACACTTTCCTTAACAATATTGGTTCCCTAACCAGTAGAGTGAGCAGCAGCTATAACTTGTTTTCTTTTTTTTTCAAACACCTTGCATATTTTTACAACTAAATACAAGAAATATATCCAAAAGATTTATGTCAAGAACACCTTTCTAATAAGAAAACTGACAAGAAAAGGTATCTTCCAAAGGCCTCTAGAAGGTTCAAAAGTCTAGAGAAATAAAGAAAAAAAAGTCTTTAGTCTTTATATCATCTCTCTGGCTTCCCATTTTTTTTCTCTCAAGCATATTTTCTTTTTTCTGATTTTTCTGAGGAATTTTGCCTACTTCAGTTTGACCCTGAATTTTTGATTATATCAAGTTTTCCTGCAAAATGATTGGTCAAGGTCATGGATTAATTGATCATGTCAGCCATAGAAAAAATAAACAAGACACATCCTTTCATGTATTCCAAATTGCGTAACACCAAATTGATGATGTGATTGGTTTTGGAAAGAGTTAAATGGTTTTTTAGTCGAAGAGTAATAAGGAAGTTTTGGATAAAGATTGAAGTTGTGAGTGGAGGAAGAATGATTTCCTTTTTGTTTTTTTCTTTTATTTGTCTCTTTTCTTTTCCTATTCTACTTAAAGAACTGGAAGTAACCATAAGATTCAAATCCTATCCCAATCTGGCAACAAGTTAAAGCATTGATGTCTATTCTAAAAATGGTTGAAGAAATGAATCTTGAAATTATCTATTGGTTGAGTGAAGCAATAATTCCAGAAAGACATGGCTTGGAAAAGAAATCAACAATAGAAAACCAACATCCTTTCTGGTCAGAAGTCTTCAAGCATAAAGTTTCAAGAAATACTTTTCAGGAAATGTCCTTAAACATTTTTGAATATCACCCACTTTAATAAAAATTAAACAAACAGTCTAACTGATCACAGGTGATAACAAATGAGTATTTATAAGGGTCTGGATTTTGTCCACTGAGATACCATTTCAATAATAAATAGAATAGATGATAACTTTTATTTCTTTTTTTATATATTATTTTATTTGTATACATTTGTACTGTTTTTTCTATCCTTATTCCTTTTTTTATCCCTTGCCCCTTGCATAGTTTCTGTAAAAGGGGGACAACACAATTTGGGTTTATGGTTGTGACTGTAAAAGTGATCTGCAGGTTGTAATTCTTATAGTATAACTGGATCTTAATTCTAACCATTAGGCTAGTAACATATTACTCTCATAAATTGCATTTAGAGGTTTAAGCTTAATATGTGTGAGCTGGATTAAAGAAATTTGTACTTTGCATATATTTTTGTATGTGTAATAGTTCTTTATAATTTAATAAATATATGACACCAGTCTGATTGCAGGTTAAAAAAAAAAAAAGATAATAATTTATTTAATAAAAGTTAAATATTTTATTAATAAATTTAAAGGTTTAATCTTATAATTTTAAAAAAATTAGAAATGGATATATATATATATATATATATATATATAGTGTTAAGCAGTTGGGCCTTGTCTAAGTGTGATTTATTTTATTCATATATATATTTTATGTATTACAGAAACTACTATCAATTTTACTTCATATTGGCTTATTGCTGTCAGCATCATCCCAGAGGAGTTAAGCTAAAGCCAATATGCCAAAGTTCTGTTAATATTACTATTGATGAATTATAACTAAGAATTCTAACAATTTGATTTGATTTGATTTTTGATTTTCAGGTTTATATTAAATTTACTATGTGGATTATAATCTATCCTTATTTTTAATAATATTTTGAACTTCATGTGAATCTATGCAAGTTTGTTTGATTTTAATTTTTATAACCATAGTTATAACCTACATAGTAAATTTAATATAAACCTGAGAATCAAGAATCAAATTAAATTGAATTGTTAGGATCCTTACTTGTAATATATGAATTGATAAAGAAATGGTATTTACCTACTTTAAAAAAATAATTATTATTATTATAATGTTATAGATTATAAAGGAAATATTATCTTTATTAGAATAGACTCTATTTTCAAACTTTATTCATGTATTTTATATTAACATAGTTAATAAAATACTTTAATTTATTCTTACAATTACGAAAGAAATAATATCAAAGCTAGGAACTCTGACATAATCAATCTCTGCTTGCGTATTTTCTTGAACATGTCTTGAAGTAGTGGAGAATAGTACGAATCAGTTTTATCTTTAGGGTTTAATAAAATCGGGATATATGATATAATTCTCATAATTTTTCAGACCTATTATTCAAAAGAATTATCATTTTAGTTAAACTAGCATTTAATGTGAATAAACAAAGTCAGGTAACTAATCTACGCAAAATGACAAATTAATTATGATGTGAATACAGACCACAACTATAAAATTAGCGAAGCCTTAATATATCAAGAGGAAATTTTTGCTGTTTTTTCTTCCTGATCGCATCACATACAAAAAATGAAAATTAAACTTGATATTTTGTATCAACCCGCTTATAAACTCGAGCATAATAGCGAAGCTAGTGTTAAGACAGAAATAACTATTGCGATCCAAACTCAGCAAAGCTAGCATGGTAGAACATATCAATTCTGCAATGTCTTCAATCAATTTTTCATATGTAGTGCTTCTCTTATTCTTTACTGGCGTCCGATATCTAATACAAGTCGTCAGACAACAACTCGTCCAAGAAATCAAAGCACGTGACACTAAGTTAATGAGAGTCTTACTACTTGTGCTGAGGAGGGTCACATTGCTTAATACTTCAATTGCAAGACTCTGAAATCGAACAAGTCCTTCAAACCTATCATAATAATTTGGTAGAGTCGCAACCGAATTCGAATCAATCAATAGATCCATTGCAACTCTTCAAACCGAAGTTAATCGACATTATGTGATTGTCTAGGCACGAAGTGACATTTCTCCCGAAATAAGAATTGAGCCTATCGAGGAAGCAGATCAATCCGAAGCTTGTGATTCGAGTCAACGATTATTTTCGAATATGACTTCAGAAAACCAATTTAAAATTATTTTTGATAAGTTATGGTGGAAATAGGGTGTTCTTTTGATGATTTGTGCAATGTTGTAATGGTTGAACTTCTTAATCTTGGGGTGGAAAGAATTGGTAATAATTTAAGAAGTAGTAGTAACTTAGATAAAATAAGTTCTTGGATCGATAGCAAAGCACGTCATATTCTCAGTACTTTGTCGAACGCAAAACAAAATAATGTATCAAATTAATTTAAGCATTTCAAAATCAAATAAAAAGATGTCCAACGTATCTGATATTGAT
>CAJVPV010004077.1:0-10427 GCA_910591835.1 Acaulospora morrowiae | reverse complement strand
GTACTGACTAAAACAAATGTTTAATAAATGTCACGCATCTAATGCCCTTAGCCAATTTAAAAAAAAAAAAAAAAAAAAAAAAAAAAATAATTATATGAATGGTTTTAATATTAAAATATATCTAAAAAAATAAATAAATAATCTTTTGAAAACTTTGAAAAATTCAAAGGGTTTTAAAGTTTATACAGTATTGATTTTTTATTTTAAAGATCTCTAATAAAATCATAAGTTTTCCAAGATATTTCATATCAAAGAACTTCAGAGTTTTTCGTCTAATTAAATTTATTAATATTATAATAATACTAGTTTTAAATATACAAAAATAAATTATTATTATAATATATTATATAATTTTTTTTATAAATAAATAGTATAATAATAAAAATTGACAAGGTTCTACGATAAGTTATAAATAATAAAAGAAGGGTTATTATATAATAATATAATAATATATTATAGAATTAATTATTCTACAACAATATATAATAATTAAAATTAATACAAGTTATTTAATTTTTATGTTTAAAAAAATTAAAAAAAAATTTTTTTTTAAATTACGTAACCTATTTAAGTAATATCTTGTTCATGTAATGCACATCGCATGCCCATAACTTGTTAAAACATTCAAACAATGACTCTTTACGTTTCTCAAACAACCTTTCCAGAAAATTTTGAAAAATCAAAGTTTTTGGAAGAATTTTCTTCCAAGTACGGATATAATGGCACCATTAATTCGATACGCGAGATTGAATATCCCAAGTTGAAAGGTAAATTCGAGGTTTCCTTTAAATTTTCGAATTTAGGGATTTGTTCCATTATTGAAGAAATGAACAATTTTCACAAGAGGTTACATACCTTGATCATTCTGGGTCAACCATTTATTCGAAGAGTTCAGTTATCTCTTACACGAATGACCTCATGAATAATCTTTATAGCAATCCGCACTCAAAAAATCCATGCGCTCAACATACTTCCCATCGGGTAGAGCAAATTAGGGCTCGAGTTTTAAGACATTTCAATGCAAATCCCGGAGAATATCAAGTGATATTTACTCAAAATGCCACCGCTTCTATTAAACTGGTCGGCGAGATGTTCCCTTGGACTGCCAATCAAAGTGGTTACAAATACTTGAGAGAGTCTCACAATAGCTTAATAGGACTTAGACGATTTGCGGAAGAAATCAATTCTCCTGACATTCAAGCTGTAATTGAAAGTGACATGAAGAAATTATTTTCGCACAAAGATCTTACGAATTTTAATTTCATGAACCGAAAAACAACAGAAAAGAGCAATGAAATAATATACAATCTTTTTGCCTATCCGGCGCAATGCAATTTTTCCGGTCAAAGGTATCCTCTAACATGGTCAACACAAATAAAACAACTTGATACGGAAAATTCCAAAATTTTGGTTTTATTGGATGCCGCTGCTTACCTGACAACTTCAACACTGTCTTTGGCTGACAAAGATGTTTCACCAGATTTTATAACAATGAGTTTTTACAAGATATTTGGATTACCTACTGGGTTAGGTGCTCTACTGATAAAATCAGAATTAAAACCGTTATTAAGGAAACGCTATTTTGGTGGTGGAACGAGTATATTCCTGGTTTCATTATCTTCAGCGTTTTTTTTTTACTACATAATATAAATGAATGTTATTTATGTTTATTCAGTAAATGCTATTGCCTACGACAAGCAATGGCAAGAATTTCGAGAGGACCTAAGCGGGCGTCATGAGGACGGCACAATAAATTTTCTGGACATTATTGCACTTGATCATTCTTTCGACGTAATGGAACGATTGTACACAAATTTCGGATTTGTCAGGGAACACGTGACATCATTGATTACATACCTTAGTAGAAAAATGATATCGTTTCATCATTGGAATGATTTACCTGTGTGCGTTATTTATTCAGATAGGGACTTTTCCGATAATACCCAACAGGGGCCTGTTCTTAATTTTAATGTGAGGCGCGCTGACGGATCTTGGGTGGGATTCAATGAATTAGAAGAGTTGGCAAGTGTCAATCAGATTTACATAAGTGCAGGGACTCATTGTAATCCTGGGAGTATGGCTAGATGGGTAAATATCTCGGGAGATGAATCGATGGCCAATTATAAGGTACCTTTCTACTAAGAATTAACATTTGACTTTGGTTATAAAATAGTCCCTGACATTTTTCTTAAAGGCTGGTAAAATATGTAGTGATGATAAAGATATATTCAATAACAAACCCACTGGTTCGATCCGCATCTCATTGGGCGCTATGTCAACTATTGAAGATATTATTATATGGCTAGATTTCTTCAAGAAATATTTTGTCGAAGAGACTCCCACCAATTATATTACACAGAATAAAAATGTCGTTCAAAATAAATCACAGATATTTCTGGAAAGGTTGACGTTGTGTATGAAAGAACTATCTGCTTTCTCTCTTTTCAACGTACAGAGATTTTTCGAATTATTCTATATCTGATTATATTCAATAGATCCTATTAAGTCATGTCATGGGTATACGATACCACCATCAACATCATGGACTGTGACAAGTCAAGGTTTATTATATGATCGAGAATGGATGCTGGTGAATTCCGAGACTGGAAGGGCGTTAAGTCAAAAAGTGTGAGAATATATTTTAATCTTTATTAACTTTAATTTGTAAGATTGAATGTATTTCTTTCTTGTACTGATGGATTTATTTGAAAATACTTAGATATCCGAAGATGGCATTGATACGACCAATAGTGTTAAGAGGGAAAGAATTATTAGTTATTACTGCGCCTGGTAAGAATAGTTATCGTAAAGAATGCAATTGTGGTTCATTTTTATTTAATTTGTGTAAAAATTCTACGAAAAAGGTCAAGAACCATTGCATATTAGGTTGAATGAGTTCCCGAATGAAATTGAGTCTTCTAAGTGTTCTTCACAAGTTTGTGGCGATAAGTGTGTACCCCTTTTTAATCAGTACCAGTTTTTTTTACCAAATTATTCGGACTTAAATTATTTTTAATACAATTCTATTATGTGATCATAAAGTATTCAAACGTTAGTTTATACCTCCAATCATATCTCTCAGTGGTTCACTGAATTCCTTGGAATAACATGTAGACTGGCCCGGCAACCAACTTCCGAGAATTCTTCCGTTAACCGCAGATTTATAAAACCTCATTTACTCAACGTAGAACCTTCAACGACCGCAGGTTCTCCGCTTTCGTTATCAAACGAATCACCATTTCTGCTAGTTTCTCAGAAAAGCGTAAAGAATGTTAATCGAAAAATAATGGATGGTGCCAATAATCATGAGAATGAGAGAAAAGAAAAGGATGATGGAAGTAAAGGGATTGTGGTAGATTGTTTTAGAGCAAACCTTGTGATTAATGGGAATATCGAAGCTTATGACGAAGATCAATGGAAGAAGGTTAAGATTGGTGGACAGGTGTTTAAGGTAGGAAGATTCACAAACTTTCCGTTATGTATCACATCAATATTTTGATTTTTGATTTAGTTGGAAACAAAATTAGTTAATAGGCCCTTGCCGAAGATGTCACATGATCTGTATAGATCATGAAACCGGTGAGAAGACCAAAGAACCTTACTCCACCCTGGCAACGTATAGAAGAAATAAGGTATACATGTAACATAGAAGAAATTAGATTACTATTAACCTGGTAATTGACAGTTATTTTATATATAATTTTTTATAAATTAGGGAAGGATATATTTTGGGCAACATATGATTCACCTTCCGGAACTTTCGACTTTTCCTTATGAAATTTCGAGTGGTTGTGATGTCCAAATTTTAGAAACCTTGGAACACCAACAGTATAATTCTGACTACGCTTGTTCTTAGGAATTTGCTTCTACTATAATACATTGTTATTTATGTTTGTCAGTCTAAATTATTAATGAAAATTTATTCAATAAATCAATTTTTTGATACTTCGATGGCTGAACCCATAAGATTGTACATATAATTAAAGATGTGGCATTACAATGTGGCGCCATTATCAGGTGACCCGGGCGTTCTGGTGTTATCTTATACGTTTACACGTGCACGATGTGCATGATGTAAAAGCGTGTAACTTATTGATACTACGCGTACACGTTACAAAAGAACTTTTTATCTCTAATATAAAATAGGTGGTTTTTCATGTAAAAAATAATAAACAACTTTTCCTCTCTATGCCCCCAAAATCCTTTTCACTTCATACTTAATGGCTTTTCTTTTTTGTCCTTTCCTTTCCTTTCTTGGGCTGAAAAAAAAAATACACTTTTTTAATCTTTTGTCAAGTCAATGTTTCAAGAAACGACTTATGGACAAGTAACATTATAGCATTGTATTTCTGGGTCGTCGTGACTATTAGTAATGGTTGTAAAGGTGTCATGGGATTTTTGCACATGTTTTACTTGGTCGGCATACAACCTTGGTACTCTGTCTATGCGTTGCAAAAAAGTCAAATGTTACTTTCTTTTATTTTTATTTGACTTTCTTTATTTTATTCGTCGAACTTCGAGATGTCTACTGATTCCGGAAGTAGAGTTGGTTATGTTTCTTGTGAGACGATATGAGAGATGACATTATAGGATGAATGATGTATAGCATGTCTTCTTGGGTTTGTCGTGACTAGCAGAAGTTGGATTTGCTTGGTGAGTATTTAAACAGCCTATCCTGGTTGCAAAGTACCATGGAACTTTGTAATTAGATGGCTGAACGATCCAAAGAATATCATCATGACCTGTAGGTTCATGGGGTCCTAATTCTTAATATCAGCTAGACAACCTATCACCGATTCTTCATCGCCAACACGAGTAGAGCTATGATTAATATCTCGATCCAAAAGTTCATTACCTCTAGTCGACATACAAATCCGAAGACCTCTGTCTATATTTCCAGAGTTTTTTTTTTTTTGAAAAGCTAGATATAAGGTGCGTGAATTATTATTTTTTAATATTGTAAATATTATCTTTTTAAATAAACTTTATAAATTTTAACACGAAATTTATGTGCAATATGGTAAATGAACTGTCCCAAGTAGATCGCATCATTGATGCTGTGTACTACTATGTGATGACATGAAAATTAATTCCTGTTTTGAAATAATGCACATGGTCGTAACGCGCATACAGTATATTCAAAATAAAAGCGCAGATGCCCGTTGTTTTGAGAATTTATGGTAAGTTGTTTATGTTAAAGTAGTATTATATCAATAAAATATAAATACATTTAGATTTATTTAGTTGGCTAATAAATATACTAAGACTCTATAACGAATATAAAATTTTCAAAATTTAAAGATTCGTTATAAAAAATTTTTTTTCTATACATAGCGAAAATTTTTTAACCAAAACCATTAGTTCGGCGTAAAAAGTTGACTGCATAAAACTGTACATAGTTGCTCTGTAAACAATTACAACGATCCTTCCTAAATCTAAGAACTGCATAATCTCTCGTCGGTAGTAACCATCCAATTGATCGCATCAGATAAAACTTTTTTACCAGCAACAGGGTCTCTGAACATCTCGTGCTCGCAATCTTCGTATAGTAAAATAACTTTTTTATCTTCTGGAGTCTGTGACTTATCAAACAATTCTCTTGATCCTTTAACTTGAGTAGCACGATCATTCATGCCATGCTGTACTAAAAATGGTTTTGTGATATTTCCGAGATTCGATTGCAACCATTCAATACCATCTCTCAATGTTAAACCAGTGGAGACGCGCAGATCTCCGTGATAAGTCAATGGATCAGCCAAAAATTTCTAAAAAAAAAGACAACCGATAATAAGCAAATGGATAAGAGCATTTAGAACATTAAAAACGTGAAAATTATGTTTAATAATAATAACCTCTTCTACAGTTGGGTCACTACTGTTTTTTCCACGATTTGCTTCGGCTATCGGCATACGTCCTAAAGGAGTTTTGTTCAAAACATCCGCTACTGTCTCGAGAAACTTGCTAGGACGACTTTCTTCTTCTACGTATACAAGAGGCGCCGAAAGGCCAAACGCGTCGAAAGTATCAGGATATTTAATTGCGCATGATGCGACAACCATTCCGCCCATAGAACATCCATATAAAATCAAATTCCTTTTTTTGTTTTCATTCTCATTCGTTTGCTTTACATGATTGACAACACAATGAACTGCTTCAATAAGGTCCAGCCAATTTTTGAAGAATGCATGCAAACCACTAGACCTTCCGAAACTTGGAAGGTCCAACGCAATAATGCGGAAGCCTTGTTCTAATATGGGAATGGCAAATTCTGAAAAACGTCCTCCGTACTCATTCAACCCATGAACGTAGATGATGTCAGTGTTTCGTTGTTTGCTTGCGGTGGGTAACGACCAAGCTTGATAATACACGAAACCTTCGGGTTCATCACTAGTAGGAAAAGGTAAATTATGTTCTGTGCAAATATAGGGTTCTTCACGAAGAACTTTTTCTTCTGGAGAATACGGAATAGAGGCTCTTCCATAAGTCAAATCCTTGGGTTGGGGTTTCATAAAATTGAGTGGTTCAAGAAACCCTTTGTAAAGAGTGTCAATTCCGTTCTTTTGATTTTCCATTGTAGCGAGATAAGTTCGAATTGTTAAAACGACGAGGCGTACGTACCGCATTTTATAGATCAATTTATTATCTATCCAATGATAGATTTGCGGATAAAAAGGACCCCAAAAAGTTCGGTATTTTCGCGATTAGGTCAGAACATATACATTACGTGATCTTCCACATGAAAAACTGTACGGTGATGTCAATCTATGCTACACAACTCTTATGCTTTTCAAAGTACGACATAATCAATCTCTGCATCACCTTCCATTTCAAAATTTTCGTGTCTTACACGGACCATTATCTTGATCAAAGTCACAACGCCCACTATAACATCTGAAACCGCCCATCAATTTGATGATTTTCCATATTGTTTAGCATGCATTAAAAGCCTCCAAATTTTTGTTTTTCTTTTATTGGAGTATAATTACAGTATATTCATTTATAATCGAATAATGTTATAATAACTTGTAATTATATTATCCCTCAATCTGTTAAAGTCACATGTTTAACTAAAATCAATAGATATTTAATTCAAGATTTTGTTAAACCTTCATTATAATAAATACTATTTTTTATTTATTTCAGATATACTATTTTTTATATATTTACAATAAGTTAAATATTAATTATTACGTATTTTTTTTTTAATAGATAAATATTATTATTTAATTATATCATAAAAATTTTAAAATATTTTATATAAAAAAAGTAATAACATCTTTCATGTAACCAATTAATCAATAGGTTTAATGTTAACTTGCTTATAAAAACTATCTAAGCAATAAAAAAAAATGAATATTAAAACCAATATATATTAAATATAATATTAAGTAATTATAAAAATCTACTTAAAATTATATGAAATAAGATTTAAGAAAATATAAAAGTGAAAAAAGAAAATATTAAACAAAAATAAAATTACAAGAAAATTAATTATAATATAAATGATACATAATATTGCTTTGATAGTTTCACTTCTTTAAAGTATAGTGGCACTTTTTGAAATGATCAAGTTATAATCCAAAGTATATAATAATATTAATAATATATCTTCTTAATAAATATATCTTGAATTATTGTAAATGATAATAATAATATTATTATTTGAATTTGAATATTTAATAATAATCAAAAGAAATATATAAAAAAACTAATTATAATATAAAGAATATCTTAAATTAAACATGTTATTCTAATTGATTTACTTATCTAAAATAGAATACTACTTTTAATAATAGTCTGGCTACTGTTCAAAATAAATAGTAGTATTATTGATATATTGTTTGAATTATATTTTGTAATTATAATTGTTGATATTCTTGTTTATATAATAATTAATTTATTTATTAATAATGTAATTTTGTTTTAATTATTATTATCAAATCAAATTTTGTTTATATTAATTATTATATTATATTTTGATTATATAAAATTATTTGAATAATTGATAATATTTAATTAATTAAGTTTGAAATATTGATTAGTTAACAGAAGTAAATTAATTACAGTTTTTTAATATGGAATTTTTTGAATAAAAATTTTTAATGTTTGATAATATAACAAGAGATATCAAATAATAGTAAAAAATAAATATTAAATAAATTGTTAATACTTCAAATTAATAATATAAACTATTTTAATATATAGTTTAGTTTTTTAAATACAGTGACTTACTATATTATTGCAAATATTTTTTTTAAATTATTTTAAATCTAACAAATAAATATAATTTAAAATTTTTATAATTTATTTAATAAATCTAAAAATAAAACATATTAAAATTTTATGTAATTCTGTTTTGTTTTAAAAAAGATATGCAATAAATAAGTCAAACTACTTTTTTTAAATAAAATTAATTTTTTTTGCTTTTTATATTATCTAAACAATATATGTAATATCAAAAAAGATATATGTTTATATTAATTAAATTTTTTTTTGAATAATTAGTGGCTTATAATGAATTGTTTCAAAAAATAAGTAGTAAGAAAAATCTTACTAAAAAACAGAAGGGTTCTATAATCTACAGTTATCTCAGAAAAGATTTGATTTATACCATTATAGCAGTTGTTGGTGACAAAAGATCTTTTGTATAGAATATTATAAAAAAGTTTTGTGAATCAAATACTTTGAAGTCTTCTCTCAAGAATTGTCCTGGTCATTCTAAAATTCTAACTTCTCTTAATTATATCAATTTTAAAAGTCTGGTTATTAATAACAACCATTGCCTTAACTAGGAATCGCAATAGATCGAATCAGATCAGATTTTAGCTAAATTCGATTCAATTTGTTTTTAGATGTACAATTTGAATTCGAATCGAATATGATATAGCTTGATTCGATTCAATTCAAATCTGGTTCAAATTTAATTTTACTTGATTTGATTCATATCTGATTCAATTCAATTCGATTCAATTATTTTGTCAATAGTAATTTTTATTATAACATATTTACATTAATTTAATTTAAAAGGTTATTAATTGAAAATTTTTTATTTTTAAATATAAATTAAAATTACTGATCTATCCATGATCGGTTATTGTCTCTATATTTATATATGTTCCTTTATAATTAGTATTATTTTTTTCACTATTTTTTTTTATCGAATTTTCAAGAGCTTGCAAAGCATAAGAATCTGTTAATAATTGGTTATATCGGTAATTGACATGATATTTTTCTTCTTTTCCTTTTCTCTATTTTTTTACAGCTGACTGTTTTTTTGACTAAATTTTGTGACAGTTCACAAGTTACACTCTCTATCAGCAAGACTGTAGTGCCATGCAATTCATCTTTTGGCCAACAGTAAAGAGTATTTTCTAAAAAAATATTAAAAATTTAAATTGGCAATACTTTAAATTTTTAAAAATTTAAAATTTTTTTTTAAAATATTTTTTATTTCTATTTTAATTTCCCATTTGACTAGATAAAAATTACCACCATTGAAATATCCTTCCTGACAATCAAATTCACTACTATTGGCAGGTTATATTCCTCTTAAACAGATTGCTGCAATTGCATGTTCTAAAAAATTAATATCAGTATGTGCAAACTTACTATATCTTCAAGCTATATAGGCCTTACAAAAACCTAAAGAATGGTTTAAAAAAATTTTTTTGCCATTGCAAGAAATCATAATTCCTTTATCAACAGCACCATACTAGTTGTTATTCAATTGGAAAAGGTCAAATTTTTCGTTTTTTTTTTGGATACTTGAAGTCACATCCTTGGGAAATATATTCATGGCATAGTTAAAAAGGAAGCTATTCATTATTATAACATTTTCTTCTTGCAAATATTGTCTTTCAGATCCTTGCAATTCAACAGGTATGTTGTGGACATGTGTAAAAATTCCAGTTTCTTTGGTTAAAAGATATTTGCAAGTATTTACATGTTAATAAAATTTAAAAAATCGAAAATAAATTTATTTAATACAATATACTCTGCTGCTGTTAAAGCACCTTAGTCCAGTTTTTTTATTTCAAATAATCGAGCAACTTGTTGTTATAAAACAAACATATTAGCAATTGTGTTTTTTATAAGTTCAAGTATATTAGGGCCAATTCAGTTTTGGTATACAGCAAGTATTATTTTATTTGAGGTCTTGTCACAAACTATTATTTATTCATTTTTTTCTATTGTCCTTATGATACAGGAGGCAGGGGATTTTGTTTCTCATAAATCCACTTTCCTTTTATTTTTTTCTCATTGTAATTAGGAATAAAATTCAAAAATATAGTTTTTACAGCATATACTTCATCAAGATATTTTTGAGTTAAGAGATTTTCTTTAACCTGCAATACAATATAATTAAATTAATACTGGTTTTAAAAAAACATGTAAAAATTTAAACTTACAAAATTTTTATGAATTTT
>CAJVPV010004076.1:0-10428 GCA_910591835.1 Acaulospora morrowiae | reverse complement strand
CGAAGGTGGAAATATCGATGAATCAATTCAATTTGATTCTATAAAAACTACCGAAGGTGGAAATATCGATGAATCAACTCAATATAATCTTACAGACAACTTAATTGAAAATGAATTAATTCAACATGATTCTGTTGAATCGTCATTATCACTATATCCTAATGAATTTCTTTCAAATAATATCTTTAGTAATGAATATATTAATCCCAATCAACAGAACATCATAGAAGTTTTAGACATCTATGGAAATATATTTTATATTAAAATTTAATAATATCTTGAATGTCAAATAAAAAAGAGTGAAACGAGTATTCATCTACTAATAAATTATAATCAATTAAACTTAAAAAATTTCTCTCAATCATATTAATTTCTCGTAAATCCAATCCTGTAACTTTAACCCAGTTGACATTTCGACATTCGTAATCATTCAAATATTTTTTACTTAATATGAGAGCAGCTGTAAACATTCGACGTATACAATAAATAAAACCATTCGATCTCTTGATACTTTGTTCAATCTTTACAATATAAAATAATGCCACACAAAGTTCTATACGTGTCATACGTAATTTAATTAAAATTTCTTCAATATATACATACGAAGATGTGGAATATTTCAGATAATTATTCCAAACTCTCTCCATGATATATTCAGTTACTTTAATTAGTTGATTACTCGTAAATAGCGATATCTGTTCACATATCATATCTTGCAGTAATTTAATATCATCCATACGTTCAAAATCTTTATCAAAATATCCAAGGGATAAAACCAAAAGTCAAAGTATTTATTCAAATTTTGATTATAATCTTCAGACCTATCAATTCGTTTCTTGAAAAATTTTCCTCCAAAAAATTTCAAAAACCTGTGCATATTTGATAATATGGTTTAAACTTTCAACAGAATATTGAATAAAATGTTTATTTATATAAAAATTAAAGACCTTTACATAAAAATTGATTTAAAATTATTATTCACAAAAAACTCTGAATCTTTTTAATTAAGTTATTTTTATGAGTCACGAATATAGGTCTCTCCACATGATCTATCAAATCTTGTGTATTTTCACTCAACCTATTCTCCGTGCATAATATTAAAATAATTTCACAGAAATTGAATGTATTCATGATCATCTTGTTAATCACATTCGTATTCACTGATCCTTTTTGATTGTAAACACATTTAATGTAAAAGTTGGTGTCCTTACACCTCACGAAAAATTCATCTTTCGACTTTTTTGTGACTTTTCCCTTTGAATCACATTTATTAAACAATTCATAAATACTCTCGTAATATCGATTCTTCTAAAAAATAAATAAATTATATCAATTCGGTTGAATCGGTGAATCAAAATTTCTCACACGTTCCCCTCGATCTGTTCAACATGACCAATTCATGTATATTACAGCCGGTTCTCAGTTTCAAATGATCCCAATATCATCTATAATCTCAGAAATTACATAAAATCAGCCGATCTATGTAATTGGAGATGGAGAGACCCGGTCCGGCACAACCCGTTAAAAATCGACCTCCGGTTCCGTCAGGAAAGGGAAGTTTCGGTTCACAGAAATAATGACTCACCCTATCATAAAATAAATTTATCTTCTTTTTCGACATTCCGAAAAGATCACCCGTAAACGATCTCCTTATATAACCATTCAAACATCGGATAAATTATATCCAAAATGTTACGAAATAAATTTAAAAATTACCAAACATGGTTAATATAAATGATCAAAATTACCAAGCATAGCTAATATAAGATGATTAAAATTACCAAACATGGTTAATACGAGATAATCAAAATTACTAAACAAGATTAAACCGATCTCACTCTAAATCTAACTTTAATTATTAAGAATATACTAATCATCTTGAGAAATTCTTAATCTCTTTGAATATTCATTCGAATCATTACACTCATGTGCCCTTTTTCCCATTCCATATTCATTATCTCTTAACTCACAGATTTCCTCAATAATTTCAATCTCATAATCAAGATCCTTTCCATTAAGCTTATCTATAATCTCAGGATACATAATAAAATCTAAATGTGATTCTTCACCATTGTCAATCACATACCTATTATTACTATCAAAATTTTCTCTCCAAATAATCTTATCACCTAATTTCAATAACTTTCCCCCCTTATTTAATTTTCTTACAATCTTCAGTGCATGCTCTCGAATTACGTCTCCATTAAATTCAATATCAAATTCTAAACTCTGAAATTTCTCCCTTGAACCCTTATGAAAAATCCTCTGAATTTTACAGCATGTACATTCTTCATTACAAACACGTATGCCATCACTTCTAAATTTGCGATATTCTATAATGAAATTAAATCTCCTCTCAATTGCTGAATAATATTTTTTATTTGGTAATTTGAATCCATTCGATTTCTCATAGAATGGGAGATCCTCACGATAATCATATAATTCATGTAATCCCGTATTTGAAGTAAATATCTGATACATCCCAACATACTCACGTGATGATCCTTTAACTTGAACTCTCAGTGGAACTCGATCAAGAATATTAAGCAAATTTTTCTATGATGCAGATCCCCGTTCCATCTCATTAATAACAACGATATGATTATTATTGTAATTTTCCCACCATTTCCAATCATCATCCATCGATTTTTTATATGCATTGGGAAATACGATACTAGTCCAAAAAGTTTTCCCTGTTCCAGGTGTCCCAAATATGTAAATATTACATGGATCCCAACATCGTCCACCAAATTTATCATTAATATTATTAACTGCTTTTGCAATTCTATCCATGTTAACTGTAATACGAGATGGAATCATGGGTGCACATTCTACAATTGCCTCATCGATATCACCACCTCCTATAATCTTATCTATCGCTTTAGTCATATATTCACTCTCTTTATTTTTTCTCGAATGCCTACTATTACCCTCAGTTCGATTCTGATTATTATAAATAACGCCAAATTCCCATGGTCCAGAAGGTGTATCATCTCTATTCACATCATACACACGAGCAAAATCCCTAATACAATTCTCATCACATTTCTCACATACCCTTTCCAAATCAAAATAATCACATTTACAACTGTCGTGATCCTTGCATCGATTATATTTTTTACTGCAATAATCCCTACATTGATCTGGTGTCCCATTCGCAAAATCAATATGAATACTATTTGATTTAAATATATTCTTAATTCCAGATCCAACCCCTCTCTCTCGATCATATTTTCCAATTCTCATTTGATTCTTTAATATTACAAATCCTTGCATATGTATACGTTCATCTGAACCCGAAGCATGATGGTTGAATTCCAATTGGAAGATAATATATTGAATACAATTATTTAAATCTCGAAATTTCTCCTCTATAGATTTAACAAATGATGTATCCACATGTTCATAAAGAGTGAAATTAAAACGTCTAAACCTTGTTATACGTGAATTTTTCATTTCAACTCCATAATCAAATAAAGGGTATAAAGCATTTTTATACTTTAATTTATTTATTACTTTAAAGTACAATTTAATGTAAATATGTATAATATAAAATAAAATAAAAAACATGTAATATAAACTTATTGTATGTGATGTGGATCAATATCATCATCATCATCATCATCATCTGGATCTAAGTAATCCAATAATCGATCTGCTAAAATACACAAACGGAGTAAAAAAACTAAAATCATAACTACCAACATTAAAACTTATTTTTTAATTTTTCCCAAAGATATTCCAACAGTTGATCTAAAATTTTGAAAAAAAGATCTTTCACCCTCCAAATTATCCGATTTAATATTGTCAATATCACCTTTGTCCGAATCATCAGTCTTTATATCAACCCGTTTATTTACCTTATCAACTTTCGATTCAACCCGAAGTTTAAATTTCTTCAAAAAAAATCCCTTAGGTGGTCTTGGATCTTTTAACTTCTTATATTGTATATATACCAATAAAACAGAAACGACAATCAATACCGCAATGATTAAATATTGTGGATATAAAACCGATAGAATAAATAATAACCAAAATATGATTAGATAGATGATTTTTTTCATGCCGGCGGGGTGGTATTACTCGGTGACTTAGCACGACAAGTGATAATATAAATCGCGTGAATAAGGCCTACAATAATAATCGTAAATAGAAAGTAAAACAAATAGATAAATAAATAAATAAATAGAAAAATACCCGGAACGTAGCCACACACTGTTAACAAAATATTAATACACAATTGGCAATCGCAACCTCTTAGTGCGATTATTCCAAAAGGTGGAAATAAAAAGGAGAGAATTATCAAAAAGAGAGTGCTATGTGGTTGTGATTGATCTGAAGACATCTTACCATACCTCAGTCAAATCAATCCTCTTATATAATTAATTTGAGATGACATTAAGTCTCAAATTAGAATAAAAGAAAAAAATATCAACAAATTAAACAATCGACATCACCCATTCAATCTCGAATTGGAATAAAAGCCTATATCCAGAATAAATGCATGTTAATTTTTCACTAACATGATTGATCTCAATCTGGAATGAATGCTTTTTTTTTTCTTGAAAATTAAAATTACAAATCATTCTAACAAGGATACCCCATTCATAATATTGTTTCTAACAAGGTAACCTTATTCGCAATATTGTTCACAATATTGTTCACAATCAATTTAATAAATCTAAAATTGGCAAGATCTATGAATTTGATATAAGTATAAAATGATAACGGATTCATTTATGGTAAGTTAGTTCAAAAATGACAAATCATCAACACTTTTTCACCTTGATTTTTGCCGTCGCCCTCGTGTCATACTTACAACATCAAAATGCGGATAAAATGTCTTTTTTCGTTCTCTTCTTTATTATTTTCCATAACCTAACGAGCAACATACTCTGGATGATTGCTGGTTTTTTCTTCATCTCATACACCCAATATCACGACAAGGATTACACTCTTATCATCATCTGTTGTATTATTTCCAAAGCATATGACACCATTCTCTACGAACAAAAAAAATCAAAAATTCGTAAAAATTTAACTGAAAATTACAAAAAGATAAAAGATACAAATTATTCCTCCCATTCAACACTGACCTACTCAGGTCACTTAGACCACTCAGAAATTCAATAAAACAACACCCCGCCCTTTATTTTTATTTTTTTTATTTTTTTTATTTTATTTTTTATTCTATTCCTTTTTTTTTTCGATGACAGATAGATTCATTTACAGCCCCCCAACACCTAGTACACCTTCATATAAAGAAACAGAATATAATAATGAACTCACCACCAGTTTAAAAGATTCAAATGATGTCTACAGAAATTCCAATCGAATTTTAAAAGAAACCATTGAACAATACCAACGACAACTTACAGCCGCAAGTAAAGATTATAAAATAATTGACCTAGAACTAAAAACTGAAAGAAAAAAAAATAATCAATTAAAAAGTGATTTACAACTAATGAGAGACCAATTGAGGAATTACGAAGCAGATATAAAATCATTAAGGGGGCAAAATACTTTTTTTTCAGATAAAATTGAAGAACTTCAGTGTTACGTCGAACAATTACTCTCAATTACTACTAGCGAGGATAAAGTTCCAGAGAACACAAATTTTTTTATTTTTTCTGATAGAAAATTTCCCGATTTACATTTACGAAATATCAATTTCTCACCAATTATAGAAGTATTGAAAATAATTATATCACATATCTCAGATTTCTTAAAAAATAGATATCGCATGATCGATATCTTTCTGATGAATATTCTATGCATATATATTTTATTATTTATTTTATTAAACTCTCACGATAAAAACATCTCATGTATCTATCATTAATTCCATCAATAAAATATTAAATTTTTATTAATCATCACATGAAATTACAATCACGTGTGGCTAGAATTCCCACACGTGATATTCATAAAATACATCGTGTGTACACAAATATAAAATAATTAATCTATAATACCAGTCTCCTGTCTGTGGACAATCTCTTTAACCTTTTGCATCAATAACTCATCAAATACAGGATTCTCATGGTGAGCTCCCTCATCACCCAAAAGAGCTATAAGAAATTTATTATAATTGTTAATAGACGTCATCAACAAAAATGTGGAATTAATTCGAGCCATCACGAGAATAGCCACGGGACATTGAGTCACATGTAATAGTTTAATCAATCTCCACATTCCACTCCAATATCTCCGTTCTTGCCTATCATCGATACATAGTGCGGTCATCATCTTCTCTGCAATGAGACCGCGTAACACTTTCGGTGCGGGTGATAGTCCATTATTTTTCCGTTTATAATCAGTCGAAAGTACCACAAGTAATGCTAAAAACGGTTTTCGGAGATCATATATCATCTTCAACATGTTCTCCTCAGCCTTCCGCTTGGTTAACTTAAGTTTACTATACTGACCAATCCATTCCCTAAAGTAATTATCCAATGTTTCAACATTTGACGTTGAATAAGATGGTAGAGATCCAGGTGAAAAATGAATATCACCAATATCAAAAAGATAATTAAAATCCGAAGTGAAAAAAGATTCCATCGAATCATTCCTCGAAAAAAGTTGATCACCACGTATGTCCAATTGATCAGTCGTAACATCAGTAAAAATTTTCTTCAACATATGCGATCTGCTCACTGGATCATCTACGTAATATATATTAATCAAAGTTCAAAGATAATTTTCAAAAACCTTTTAGAAATTACCTCCTCGAATCTCATCAAGTTGTCGATCCTAAAAGATATTTACATATTAAAATAAATACAATAACAATAATTACTATAATAATGTAAAAACGTAACAATGTAATACTCATATCATTATTTGACCCCAGGGAATCAACATCCATCGATGAACCACGTGATGTTATCATAACATCCGACATAGGTTGATTTATTCCCAACGAGTCATCTCTCTCCAATGGAATTTGGACATTATTTCGATTATTATCATCACTCATCAAAACTACCTTCTCTCCTTTCGATCCCGAGGGTTCAGACTCAAGCTATTATTTTAAATCAATCTCAGTCTCAATAATAAATAAATAAATAAAATTCAAATAAATACCGGTTCTACCCTTTGGGATTTACATCCATCGCAGTACCATTTTCCAGATGGTATTTTATCAATTGGGGGATTCAAACAATAAGTATGATAACCGTTACCACAGCCACCATCACATAAGAGGATACGACCCCCATCAATCTTCCGTTCACATATAAAACATCCACATAATTTACATAACTCCTTCCGCTCCCCGTGGCATTCCTCGCATTCAGACCAATCTGTGTTATCCACATCTTTACCTCGCCGAATCTTTAACTTTTGCTTCAAAAATTTTATCATCTCAGTATATTAATCAAATATGAATAACAATTAATCAAGAAATATTACCTTATTGATGCGAAATCGCATCCTCCTCCCACTTCTCTTTTCTTTTGACACCTTAGAAAATTTATTTACTTCCGAGCTCTGAGTAACTCGCTCATGTTTGGATTGATTACTCTGATTAGCACCAGTCGGTAAAGAGGCTTCCCCATCCCGAGGTCGATTACCCTGATCAGCACCAGTCGATGAAGAGGCTTCCCTATTCTGAGATTGATTACCCTGATCAGCACCAGTCGATGGAGAGGCTTCACCCTCCCAAGATCGATTATTCTAATCAGAATTAATAAATGAAACAACTAAAATCAAAATTTAACTCACTAAAATAAAATATTTAACAATCAAAATATCATATCTGAATATCACCTGCGAGTTTATCCTCAACCGTCGATGTAGATGAATCATCCACATTAATAGGATTATCTTTATTTGAGACGGCGAGTTCTCTCGATAACTGAGAAAAGACATTCTCTCTTATAAGAACTGCACCCGGTGTATCAATCCCCACGGTCTTAACCTCACCATCACCAAATGTTATGGTTACCGTTTGAAGTTGAATTTGATTAAAAATAATCGAAACAATCTTCCCATGAGTTGCCCTCCAGATAAGATTTACCGAACGATCCACAATTTCCTGACTATCCTCTATCGTTTCAATAACCATATTTTTAAAAAATAAGATCGAAAAAAAAGATATTTAATAAAAATTTTAGTTACATGTCTCATTTAAATGTAAGACAATATGATTTATCATTAAAATATTTTTCTACCATGATTATAAAATCAAAAACGTCAACCATCAACACACGATTTCATAATCTTTAATATTTATCATTAAATATTAATATCATAATATGTCAATATGAAAGTGAAAATTTCGACGTAAAATCCTCTGTAATTATTATCACATAAATATTAAAATAAATAACTCTCAGGTATACATCACTTCTCCCAGAGAAAAAAAATTGAAAAATGTGGCGTGTGAGCATAAATATAATCATATAATTTATATATATATATAAACACGTGATTACAAATATTTATACATGAGATACGCAACATATACATCCAATCACAATTTTATAATTAAAGAATAAATTTTTTAAAAAATAATCCAAAAATCAGTTTATTTATCCGGAATCCTTATTATAATATTATTCATGTTATTACATAATATTTCAAGAACTAATGAAAGTAACATTGAAAAAATGAGCATGGGAATTACTAACTAAACTTTTAGAAAATTCGTTAAAAACATTTAAGATCGAATCCTTAAATTCATCAGTTGTATTGGAGAAATCCATGTTAATCTTAAACTCAACGAATTGGATAAATGGACTACGATAAACATAAATAAAAAAAATAAAAAAAATAAATAAGAAGAAAATCAAATTTCGTAAAAAAATCTTTAATTTCAATCCCTCAATATTAAATCCCGATGTTTTCGTAGTCGATTTCTTGATTTGTTTATTCTGGTCATCTAAATCACTCAAATCGATGAGTAGAAATTTATCGAGATTATTATAATTTTCTTCGTATTTCTCTGAAGTCATTTTATCAACTTGAATTTTTATTTGAAAAATAATAACTGAGAGTAGCTCTATATATATATAATAATTTTATATAAAACATATAACAGAATATAAATTTTTAAAATCGTCAATATGATTATATTCCAATTAACAGTCATCTGAAAGTACTAACTATGCTTGGTAATTCTGAAATCTGAAAATACTAACCATGCTTGGTAATCTTGAAACCTAAAAGTACTAACCACACTTGGTAATTTCGAAAATTTAAAATACTAATTCACTAAAAATTTATTTAAAATAACTTATATAAATATTCTTTATCTTTGGAAAATTCATATTCAGCGAGGGATTTAATAAACATCTGAAAAAGTTATTATATAAAATCTATTACGATGAATAATGATATTCACTATAACATATTAGTAATTTTATTCGAAGATTTTTTTTCTTTCGAATTTAATTTTATTAAATTAAAACTTGTTAATAAAAACTTCTTAAAAATGGTTAATGAAATAATTCACTCGAAAATAATTAAATTCGTAAATATACCTCCCTATGAAGAAAGCCATCACCTCCTGAATTTAAAATTCTATAGTGAACATCTAGATTTTAAAAAACATAAAGTCCGTCAATACCAGAGTGAATATCTCGATGGTAGTCTTACCGATCTATACCGTTTCGATTGGATGAAACTCCCCCCAGCTCTTATTCAAGAAAATATTCTAAATCCTAATTCGAAAGAGAACATCACACCTATTATCAGTGATAGATATATTCTGTTTCATTCCAGAATAATTCATGAATTCCATAATCCAAAGGCCGAAAAGAGAAAGAAATTAAGAATGGTAGAGGGACACGATTGTTTTTACTGGATTTCCGAAAATGAAGAGTATTATGTAATAAATAACGAAAATTTCAATCATAGTATCTATAAGAGTAAATATTATAATTTTAACATTTTAAAATATGATATTTATAAAGAATTGATAGATAAAATTATCAATCTTAATTCTTGTGAGATTAATAATGGATATAATTTTTTTTATTCGTATATTTCAGATGGTTTTGAAAGAATGTATATTAGATTAAGTCTTAAAAATTACGACATTATTCTATTGTTTGTTCTTTTTGGTTGTAAGAAAAATAATATATGTTTTAATCCACCACCTAATTCTATTTTATTATCAAACTACCTAGTGAATTTCAGCTATTATGTTTATATTAAATTCTTCAATGAATATTTGGATTTATTTGTTTAATATTATTAATCTCCTCACCAAAAATAATGATTTATTTATATGAAATAATTTTATAGTAACATTACTATTAACATTATATTTTCAAATATTTCATAATTCAATAAAATATATATTCATAAAATAATATAACATATTGAAAATTAATAAAATGTATTAAAATATTATTGATTATTTAACCTGTAAATCGAAAATTCTATTAAATTTAATCTTAAAAATTAAAATAAAATTACATA
>CAJVPV010004075.1:0-10429 GCA_910591835.1 Acaulospora morrowiae | reverse complement strand
ACGACCCCTACGTACCAGCAAACGGCAAGCCTAGCTCCGGAGTGGTGACAGACTTGCCGGTACGGATAACAATATATTGCATAAGAACAAAAACAATAGTAAGAATATTTTCAAAATATTTAATCAAATAATTAATAAAAAATTTAGTAATAGAATTATAACCAATCCAAAATATAAACTGAATAAAAAATTCAAAGAATATCAAAATATATAGACATAAGAAATCAAAAATTATATTGTCAAAGAGGTTATTACAAATTTATTTATTTAGATAATCAAGAAATATATAGTGAAGAATAAATAATAAAAGATAATATATGATATAATAAATAAATTATCAATTGAACTATATAAAAAGTAGATAAACAAATATGAACAATTTGTCAAATGGAAAGAAATAAACAATATTAGTAAATAGAAAAAAGAAAATAAACATTAGACAAAAAAAAGACTAACAGTAGGAAAAACCTTTATATTAGAACTTAATAAAATAATGTAATAAGCCAGTTATAACTGGATTAATTAAAATATAATTTTTTAATATAATTTTTAATTGAAATTAATAAAGTCTTGGTATAGTAGTTAAATATATATTAATATTTGACAATAAGTTATGCAGTAAGAAAAAATACTTTGTAAGTTTTATTTAAAAAACAAAAATATAAAATTTGTAAAAAATGAATCTGTACATACTTAATCAAATAAATCAAATAAATTAAAATATAAAACATCAATTTATAAAAAAAATAAAAAAATATTTTAATTTTAATTAAAATTAATTACTTTATATAAAAATGAAATTTTAAATTTTTTTTATAATTATAAATTAAAATTAATAATTCAAAAATTAAAAGTTAGAAATAATAAAAATAAGTATATTATTTGTTTTAAAATTTATAATAAAATATATAATATTGTCTAATATTATTATATATTTTTAAAAATAAATAATTGTTTTACAATAATTTAGTTAAACAAAATTTAAATTAGATTAAATAATTTAAAATTAGTAATAAAATTTTTATTTTTTAAAGATTGTATTTAAATAAGTTTATAAGTAAAGATACAATTTGTTTAAAAAGGTTTTAAACAAATTTTTATTTTTTATTTTTATTTACAATTCTATAAATAATTGATAAAATAAAATAAAAATTTAAATATATATAAATAAAAATATAAAAAACAAATTTATTTATTATTATAATAAAAAACTTATTAATTTTTTAATTTAACAATATATAAATTTTGATTTTAACAAATTTTTTTAAATAATATATGATATTTAAAACTTTTTTTTATAATTTATTAATTATTAAAAAATTTATTTTAATATAATATATTTAATAAAAAAAATATCTTTTGATTTATATTGCAAAATAAAATTAATTTAATTAATTTTAAATATAAAAAATAAAAGTTTTTTAAAAAAACAAAAATTTATGTAATATTGTTTTTTTGAAAATAAAATCTATCAAGTTTTTAGCAATAGATATTTTTTACATATTTTTATATATAATCATTATAAAATAATATATTCAATATATATAATTTAAATAACCATTTCAAAAAAACAATATTTTATTTTTTTTTAAGAATAGATTTATAAAAAAGATTAATTATTTGAAAAATATTATAATTTATTTAAAATAAGCAATTAAAATAATATATTTTTAATCTAATTTGATTTATTAATTAATTTAATTAATTTATTTTTTTAATATTTTAATTTATTGTAAGTTGCAATATACTGCAGTTTTTCATATCAATTTATTTAACATCAAATAAATTTTATTATGAAGTTTTTACTTGTTTGCTATAAAAAATTTTTTTCAAGTTTGATTTTTTTATTTTAAAATAGATAGTATCATTATATTTTATGTTCAATTTTGTATTTTTAAAACAATTTTTTATCATATGGTTTATGTAAATTAATGAGATATATATTTTTTTTTAAAATAAATAAATGATCACATTTTATTTTTTGTTATTTTAAAAAAACGTACGGTATGGTATGTGGTATTTAATATCGTAAGAAATGTTGTTGGTTGTTAATACGTACCATTAGTTGTTGATTGATGATTCATCGAAAAGGCAATGAAATAGATTTTTGGAGATACTGTATATTACAAGAAATCAAATAATTTAAAAAAGTATAATAGGATAATTTGATTTGATTTGATTTTACAATGTTTTTTTTTATTATCGCTATCAATTGAATTAGTTGAGTTGAATTTATGTTTGGAAAATGCCAATTCAATTTATATTAAATAGAATTAAGAAATAAATAGATGAATAAATTTATTTCAGTATGGTTTTTTTTCTACCTGCGATTGTTATAAATTTTGTCTTATCGACAAATGATATTATTCTGTATTCGATTTTAGATGGAAATAAATATACGGCATTCACTAGATTTAAATGCGTTATAACTAATAATGCTTATCTTGTGTCAATCAATTTTTAATTAAAAGTTTATTTTAAAATCAATCCATCGATTATATGAAATTTTTTTTCGTCAAGAATATTGCCTTATAGATTTATTCGGTAATATAAGTTAATGAAAGTTAAATACAACAATATTAATTAGAAAAAATTCCAACAATTCATTTTTCATGTTTTCTTTGCAACATTTAAACGAATAGGAAATACGATAATCAAATGCTAATGCATGCACGCATAAATCGAATCTATCGAATGTATGCCAAGATTTTTATGTATCTAATATGAAGGTAAAATGAATTCAATTTAATTAGCGTTTCATTCGAACGCTACGTTGGTATTAAAGTAGAAAAATATGTGGAAGAATGCATTGGTTTGTTAACTGTTCTTTTTTGCGTATAAATGGCGTAACCAAATCCGAAAGTTATGAAAACACTGATACACTGGAAAGTGGATGATGAAAGTGAATGAAGGGAATAGAAATTCCCTGCACGATTTTCGTATATTTATACGTAATAGGTGCCGTGACCAACTGCAGTAGTAAATTTGGAGAATACATCATGAATTGAACCTTAAAACCGTTTGATAATCGCACTACAAAAAGAAGAATTATTTCTTGCATAGATAGAACATTTCAAAATAGTATTATAGTTTCATACATACGTCATCATCAAATATATTACTTTTACCGTTGCTGCTCGTATTAGAATTAACAGAATTGACACTGGCCCTCAGAGATCTGTCATTCGCGTCGTATGCATACAATTGGTTAACTTGCAAGTTCCTCATCTCTTGTATGTTCGGTTGCTGTTCCGATTGTTGACTGTCGTAGGTCCTATCCGCTGGTTGATTCCACCTTGCCTCAGTTTGATCATATTGAGCGAGTTGAGGTTCTGGATTTAGTAATGGAAGGTTTGATTCGCTCGATGAAAAATTTTGTTTGTGGCTCTGCGTATGTACATAACCATATGGTTGATCATCTTTCTTTGATGGGAGCTCATAATCGTTAAATTGTGGCTGGTATTGTTGGTGTGATTGCTGCCTCTCGAGAATTTCGAATTGATGTTGATATGATAGCTCGTACTGATAATGTTGCTTCTGTTCCTCCAGCTTTTCCCTTTGTAATGCTCTTTGTAGCTCCTGTTGGTGCAATTCTTCTTGTAGCATCATTTCCTCTTCTTGCCTTTTAATTTCAGCCTGTTGAGCCTCTTGTTCTTTCTGTCGTAACCTTTTAGACACTTTGGCTATATTTTCTGCATGCTTTTTTTTCAAAGAAAAATTAATAAACAATTTCTCAATTTCTTAAAGATGCGATTAGATCACAGTCATCTTACCAGCAGAATGTCGTTGATCTTTCGAAAATCGGGATCATTTGGTTGCACCTTTATAACCTCTTCAGCCAAAATTTCATCAATAGGATAATACCTCGGACACATTGCCCAATATGTATTACTGTTCGTCTCACATATTTCACATTTTGGTAACTCGTCGTTTTCGGCATTCAGTGTCTCCTTGTTCATTATCTTATCAATATCCATGACATGAATCCTCCCCTTCACCTGCACCGCCATCTTCTGCAACTCTTCTAAATCTTTTTGAGGGGCACCACATTCCACACATCCCATTAACCTTTTGTGCATGTGCATCGCTTGTTCGCACTTCTTGCAAATGGATTCTTTCAAAGTTTTCCTCTTTTGCTCAAGCTCCGATAGGATTTCTCTGTAAGATGGATCATAGGTATCAAGGGTAGACAGCGTGGAAGCAGTGGTTTTGATCCAGTTCGAGCATTGGGTACAGTGATTGTAGCTGGTGTTGACTTTGTTGCATGAAGGGCATTTGCCAAAGAACAAGAGGTTACGTCTGGAGAGGGATGATTGACTTTTTAACATTTTTTGTAAGATTAAGTTTGGTGAGAAATTTGTCTCTGAAATTCGACAGTTAAATTGGCATACACGTACAATGCACAAAATATAAATAAGGCTTAGATAATCATATCGTACTGTATTTGTGACACTACAGTATTTAATTATTGGCTACAGTACCGGTACTGTAGTAAAGAAAGCAACCACCTAACGTGAAGAAGTCAAAGTATTATTCAAAGCTAAAAAATGAGATCCTTGAACGATTGATTATTTAGGGAAATTGTGATAGTACATAGCATGCGTGGTAAGAAATATGAATCCTTGTTTTGAATATTATACTGTATTAGGAAGACGACACGGCATAACTTAATTTATGAAACTACTTATACATTTTTATTTATATAATCTTTTTTTTTTAAAAAATTTTTTTTCGTTTGTCTTTTTCCGAGACTCTATAAACATAAATGGGATCATATATCATGTATCATAAAAAATTACGAAACAGTTTTTTTTTGCATTCAACAGAATACATGTCGTAAATATACAAACCAACGTAACACTCAGTAAAGAATCCGAAGGAAAAAATTTCTCGTGATACAAAAAGGTTCCCTTCAAAGTCCGATTTCTCGGATGTTATGCTAAATTATATACAAAGTGTATGTGTGTGTGTTTTTACCGGGTAATTGATAGGTGAAGACGTATGTATACAGCATGAAGTGAATAATGTACAAATGTGTTCGCGTTTGTCCTTGCAAACGCTTCATGTTGCCCAGTAGAACCAGTCTATAAGGCTGAAAATATCATGGTCTTAGAGATTGTGAGAGAGATAGCGAGTAAACATGAACCTAACCCACACCTACTTTCTAAAATCTTCTTCACTTGGGATGTCATTTATTGGGGCATTCCCGTATATCGATACCTCCCGTATTTTTTTCACTATATCTGTGGTGAGTAAGAAATATATTTTTTTAATGGAAATATCCGTTTATATATACAAAAATGGAAAGCAGTAGTCTACTCACATTCATCCACGTTTTCCAGATTATCTGAAAAGGGCATGAATTTACTGAAATATTTTGTTTTCAAGTTCGATCTCGACATCGGTCGTTCCCGATGTAACATTTGTAGTGCATTTTCTTCCACCTCACTTAAGATTCCATCCCAGCTTCCCTCATTTTCGTCTTCCAGCTCTCCTAATACCAACAATAATTCGTCGATACTCGGACGGTTACCTGGGACCATGTCCAAACACCATGCCACTATCTCTCGGTACCTCCCCGGCATATCTTCGGTCATACATGGTCTTAGACCATTGTATATGTCCACACAAAGTTGCAAATCGTGTGCTCGTTCGATAAATGGCCGTTGACCAGACCACAATTGCCACATGATAACACCGAACGAATATATATCTGACGAATTTGTGTGCGTGCCACTCAACATTATTTCTGGATCGACATACGGGATGACCCCGGATACTCTTTTAAAGGTGGAGGCGGTTATTTGGAATGTAGAATCTTCTGTCCGAGAGATGGCATGGGGTTTTTTCGTGAACGAGTCAACACTATTTTTTGCTGGATCCGCGAAATTTGAAGTACCCGTGTCACCAACATATGCGCAGTGGGAGGCATCGATAAGAATGTTGCCGCCGTGGAGATTACCATGAATTAACCCGGATTTATGAATGGCATGAAGTCCGAGGGCGATGGACTTCAGGATGGAGACGGTTTGACGAAGGGAGATGTGTGGTTTGGTATCAAGGTATTCGTAGAGAGAGCGTTGCTCCGCATACTGCAAGACCAACATGAACTCCTTGGTCGTAGGATCACGAGTTACACCGTAGACGCGTAATAACCCGGGTACAATATATGCTTTATCGTCAGGAACACACCGACTCAGAGTTCTCAACTAGCGGATCGTTATTTACAATCGTCAATTTAACGAATCAAAGCAGGAAGGCAAAATAGATCACGACGACTTACCTCACTAAAAAATTGTGGCTTCATGTTTTGTGATTTGGAAATGGACTTTAAGGCAACCATGGTGCATCCCTTCCGATTCCACTTGGGCATCATCGGTCTCTGTTTATTTTCTTGGGTTTCCAGTACAGATTGACGCTCCTTTCTTTTAGCCCGATTGCTACCAGTCAGACTCCAAATTCCGATTCGATCGGTTATGCTTTTGCTACTCCTGGAGCTTTTGTCACTTTTGTCACTTTTATCACTTTTATCACTTTTGTTACTTTTGTTACTTTTGTTGCTTTTGTTACTCTTCTTACTCTTGCTACTATTATTGCTGAACACGCTTTTGGCACTCTTTCCACTGTTGATACTGCGGATATCCATGTTGTCGGCGTTCTTGTTCTCCTCTTCGAACGTAGGTGGACCATCCCTCGGACCATCTCTCCACTTTGCCTTATAAACCTTGGAAAAACTTCCTTTCCCGATGTATTCCACATCTTCAAATTTTTCGTATTCAATCCACTCAATGAACGAAAATATTGTTCCCGCATTAGCTTGTATACTTTTGATGACCAAGTCAACACCTTGATTATTGCTCGACCAGTCCGGATGCTCGGATTGATATGAATAGAATTCACATTGGCGGCACCAGTTGTAGTGAAAACGAGGTTCACCACATTTCGAGCATGTACCGTAAATTTCATACTGGGATTTTTCGGGTATTGTTGATGAGATGATTGGAGTATGTGAAGAGGGCATTTCGTTTCTTCTTCTTCCTTTAAGGGTAATAATCTTTCGATCACGTGAAAGATGTTCGTAAAACGGGGTTTGATGATAGGTTCAAAGTCACTGTCGCTTAATTAATTAATAATGAATTTCTTTCTTCTTTTGACGTTCAATCTATTACCATTCCAGAATCATCCAGAAAAAAAAAATGCTTGAAAGTAATTCTTTGGATTTGATATTTTGAGAAAGACTTAAATCATGATCCTCACCGTATTTAAAATTAGTCCTCTGGCATTGCGAGTCAAGGAAAAACAAAAAAAAAAGTGTTGAATAAAATTGCGAGAGGAAAGACTCATGTGTCTCAAAAATTTGGAAATCTGAAAACCTCTAAATACTCACGGACAACAAACTTGCATCAATGAAGGATTAAGCTTGTAAATTTGCGAATGGATGATTAATTTATGTACTGTACTTATATATGTAATAACCGTACAAAGATACAGTGCATATGTGTTTTTGTGTGGTGCGTAAACGTGCGCCAAATCCTTCACCAAGCAAAGTGGCCAGCTGTTTTATAAAAAAAAAAATAAAAAAAAATTGCGAATCGATATTTATATATAAAGAACCAAATGGATAATTTTGCAAGCAGCATGTTATAAAAGGGTCACATCCGTTCTGTTTATCTGTGCACACACGCATTACTAGCATTTTGTGATTTACCCGCTAATACCAACGGATGGATAGAATTATAAATGGAAATCCAATAAAATGTTTTTTTTCTATTCCGCTACGTAGAAACAAATTCGTTTTCGCGTTACCTATCGTAAATAATGATGTGCACAGATGTTTGGGATCTGTTGATCTGTTTTCTGCAAATTCAGGGTCCCTTAACATATTGGGAACGAAGAAAGGTCATTACGTATGCGTGAACGATGATTATTAGAATATTCCTAAAGGATGAGCAAAATGTTTTAACATGGTAGGCAACCATTAATATTAATGATCAGAACTTTTCTTTTCATTACACATGGGCGTGCTCATAACTCGCTCGTATATGCACAAAACGATCCTTGTGAAGCGTGAAAGATGTAGCACTCGTTCGTTCATTTGATTTTTGATGAGCTACCGAGATTTGGAAGTTGATGTCGCAAACCTGACCGACCGACCGACCGAATAAATAAAACCTCAGAGCCTGCCTGTACATTCTTGTCAAGTTCAATCATGCAAAATCTTTGACCGTTGTATCTCTTCTTTTTTCCTTTCTTATTCTTTTTGTTGGATTATTTTCATAGAAATCCTTATTTTGGTCATAATTTTGTTGTTCGCTCTTACAAAATGTCATATTTGTACATCATAAGAACTCATTAATGCACATAAGTGGCTAATAAAAATCAAACCTGACAATATGGTATTCTCATTATTGAATTGTTTGTATTTAGGAATTTACAAACAAAAATGCATGCGTAATAAAGGTGCGTCACACACAAAGCTAGGAAGGACGGATTGCCTTTTTGGAATTTTAGAGACCTCACTCCCGGGGACCTATTAAATTTAGGATATCGCGAGCTGACGCAATTCCTCCCATGCAGAATTGAGGTGCAGTACTGTATTTGCAATCTTTCCCTCAAACTTGGTTGAGAATCGGGCGGTTTACGTACGTGGTGAGGTAATCTCGATAAGTGCTGATCTTCGATTACGTAATGGATCGCGAGTTTTCATAGGTGGTGGTGGTAGGCATTCTGAAATGGTAATTAAAAAGGGTTTGGTCGTGGAACAAAAAAATTCCATATATTAACCAATTAAACAAATGCAATGTTTGGTGAAATGACCTTTCCCCAAAGAGTGCACTCATTACCACGGACTGCGTTGAGAAAAATAAACATAAGTATTGTTCGAACCATCTCATTCAAGCTCCGTGATGAAGGTGTCTCTATTGATTACCCGAAATCACCATTTTGTACATATTTTGTACCATATTAACCCGATCAACATATACAGTATATGGTCATTAATTTTTCATTAATTAAATTATTCACACAAAAAGTTGTTTGAAAGTGCACATGCGTACCACGCGGTTTTAGGGCGCAAATTTTGACCACCCATCAAAAAATTCGATTCATCTTCTCGCACGGATACTGTGATAGTCTCACGTGGTCTTAATACATAAAAGGTGAATTAACACGAGTGTCGATCAGAATGCTTGTGCTCGAGTTTTAAGGTTTTTTCTCGTGGGGTTTTCTCGTGTAGGCAAACATGTGCGATATAAACAATTCCAATGGTAAAAATGGAAATTGCATTCTCCTTGGAAGTTAACTGTCACCACATATGGTGGACGATTGTCGCCCTTGTCGGTGTCCGATAACGCCAAACGTGAAGATTACCAGCTCGACGGAAAAGGCATGCAAGTTATTGTTTTTATTAATTTGAACTAATCGTCCCTATGTAAAGAATTCATTGGGTGATCCTTTTCTATTTCAATGTAACTTCATTCTTACATTGTTTTCTCATTAATTTTCTGATTCTATTCGGAGAATTGATTAGACGAATTCGAATATCGAACCTTCGAATTTTTAAGGTTGAATTTATCAATCTTTTTTTTTTCCTGTTTGTGTGAGCGATTGAAAATAATTTCATTATTGTTCGTGTACACGAGTATACAGTGCATGTTCAAATGAAAGAAGTATGTACTGTATGTACTGTATAACAAAAATCACCACATTACTATGAAAACTGTAATAGAAAAAATTAAATATTTTAAGATAATATTTGCAAAAAAATACAATTCACAAATACTTCACAAATATTTTATTAGACATTTTAAATACCAAAAAAAAATAATGTATATATATTGGAAAACAGGTAACAAAAATTTTCTTTTCAATAGATTAGGAAATTAGGATTAAAAAAGAAACAACCATTTTTAAATTTTATTTTGTATAAATTCTCTAAAAATATACTTCATATACTGTATATATTATAATAATCGATTTTAATTTTTATTTCGATTAATTATAATCTGATAAATAATTATTTCATATAAAAAAAAACAGTATATTTGACTAAAAATTATCATAATTGGAAAGTAAAAAAAACTTTAATGTCAAAAAGAATTACCAAAGATCTTGAAAGATTCCTTAAAGTATCAATAACAATAGAATTAATATTGTAAAAGAAATAGTAAAATAAAAAATAAATTATAACTTTTATATACTTTAAAACAAATACCATATGATATTTGGATAAATAAAGCAAAAAAATATTTTTTTCCTAATATAAAAATTAAAGCACTTAAATTTTCTTTGTTTTTATTTATTTTTTTAAGATAAAAAGTATTGATTTGTATTATTATTTTTTTTTTCCGTAATCAAACAAGTGCATACTGTTTATTAAATCTTTACAGAAAACAAATAATGTATAATACATCATATTGCATAAACTATT
>CAJVPV010004074.1:0-10430 GCA_910591835.1 Acaulospora morrowiae | reverse complement strand
TAATCATGTAACAATTCATTTTACTATATTAATAAAGATCGTGAGAAATGCCTCACTTAACATTAAAAAAAAATAAATATAAATTACATGAAATAATAAAAATATGAAAGAAATGTTATATTTGTTAGAATAATCATTTGTATATATTAATACAAAAAACAAATACTCTGACAAAAATAAAAGAGTAAAGATAAATAAATAAAATAGAAAATATTTGAGAGTAATAATAGCATAAAAAGCATATTGCTAAACAATAATAAGAGCAGTAATACATGGATTATTCTAAAATGGTCAATATTTCAAGAGTAAATACTAGTGAAAATTGAATAAGAAATATTGAAAATATTGAACAAAAATCAAGTGTAAAAATAAACAATATAATAATTATATTATTTTAAAAATTATTTTAAAAAATTTTATATTTTAAAGTAAAGAAAATAATAATAATTAATAGATATTTTATTGTGCTACAACAAATATTTCTTTCTTACTGACATTAAATGAAATAATAATCTTTTTAGCACCTTGGCAAAATCAATTACCAAAAATACAATTAAATTCAAATCATTTAATGATTCCTTTTTTATCTTTGCATTAACTTTAACTATCATTGATTTATTAACTATAATTGCAGATTTCTATATTTAAAGTGAATATAATTTCTCCAAATATATCTTTAAATTAATATTCAACTAGTTTAATTTTCATCTATTCAATACTGAGTAGGTAATTATAGTTGTTAAGAACTTTTTAATAAGATATATTGTTTAAAATTTCTTTTAATATTAGTTAAGTGATTATTGTAAACAAGCTAGTATTAAACTCATTGTATTTTTACATATGAGAGATGTTATTTTTTTCACAATGTACAGTATATCTGATATTATATAATTTAAATAAAGAAATAATATTTATCTATCAAAAAAATAATAATAAATAAATAAATAAAAATAAAATAATAATGATTAATAATTTTAATATTATATATTATTCATATAATAAATTCTAATAAAATATTTTAAAATAAATAAAACTATTTATTTTATTATGAGTTATTATAAAAAAAAATATAGTATTAAATATATAATATGATCTCTCTAAAAATAGGGGTTTTCGAAAATATATATATAATTTTTGCTTTAGAGATTTTTAATGAAAACAGAGATCTCCAGAAGTTTTTACTATAGAGAACTCCAAAGATCTTTGATTAAATTTACTGCTGTAGTATATTAGAAAGAATTTTAAAACAGAAGTTATAAAGTTGAAATTGAAAATAGATAATTGTTAAGAAAATTTTTTTGAGAAAAATAAGAGTATATTTTGCATAAGAAAAAAATCAGATTTGAAAGTGGTTTTTGTTCTTTTAGAATAATTTATATTAGTCAGTCTAATTGGTTTTTTTATTTTTTTAATAAGATTATAAGTAAAAAAAGTAACTTTAACTGATTTTTTACCATCTACAATATGCCAAACATTAGTACGCATATTATATTTTTGTTAGAATCATTTGCTCTATGTAGATAGCAGGCTCCTTCCTGTTCAAATAAAATAACCTGATTTGATTCACTTGTGGTATGAATGTTACATGCGATATAATTGTTTTATTTAAAGATGTGAAGTAATAAAATAGGTACTGTACAAAAAATATAAACGTGATGAATAATAAATATATTGGCATTTACAGTGGGGACATAAGTAACCTACCCTCCATCATTTACCAAAATTATAATACAAGAGCATCCAAATTTTCAAAACATAAAGGGTAATACAAACTTGATCATCTGCACTTTTATAGGTTTGTGAAACCTTTCTAAGAGGCTTAGATGATCATCGAACTTCTGTATCGAAAAAATGGCTCTTTCCCTTCACAAACGATATGAAATCGTTTTTTTGCGCGAACATTCATTGGGGCCAAAATTGGAACTTGAAGCAATGGCTACCTATGTTGGCTGTAGTAAGCCCACGATCATTGAATAGATTCGAAAATACCATGAAGACAAGGATTTGAATACAGCACAAAAGTCCGGCCGGTGGCATAGCACAACCACAGCTCAAGACGAAAGAATTACGAAAATAGCAAAAAGGGAACACAACGTAACTAGCACTGAAATGCAAAAAGAACTTGCAAAACAAGGTATTGACATCAGCGTGAGGACCGTTAGACGGCATTTAGTCAAAGCTGGAGAAAAATATTCGAACGAAATCTCAAAGCCTTTACTTTCCGAGAAGCACCGGATCAAATGACTACAATGGGCAAAAAAAAATCAAAAAATCGATTGGAACCAAGTTATTTTTACTGATGAAAGTACCTTTCAACTATACCAGTTGAATAGAAAGATTTGGCAGTTTATTGGGAAGCGAAAGGTCTTTTGTATGGTCAAACATCTGCAAAAAGTTCATGTATGGGGTTGTTTTTTAGCCCGAGGGTTTGGTAAACTAATTTTTTTTCAGCAGAACCTCAACTCCTGTTTTATGTGTAGTATCTATAAAAGGGGTCTTTTGCCCTTTGCCTGTGAATTTTTTGATGATGATAATTTAGGTTGGATCTTGCAGGAAAACAACAATCCCAAGCACCGTTCAAAAATCGCAAGAAAATGGAAGGAAGAAAATGGCATAACTGAACTTTCTTGGCCGGCAATGTCACCAGACCCAAACCCCATAGAAAACTTATGGCGGCTGCTAAAGATTAAAGTATCAAAAAAAAAAATTAAAATGATCAAGGGGTTAAAGGGGCAAATATCGAGAGAATGGAACCTTCTTCCAGATCAGCTTGCCATGAATCTGACTAATAGTATGAATCGCCGGATCACGGCACTAATAAATTCGAATGGCGACTATACTATGTATTAGGGATCAGCATTAGTTACGAACTTTAAAATAAATAAAAAAATTTTAATGTACTGCGCATTTTCAGAAAATTAAGGGGGGTAGGTTACTTATGTCCCCTACTGTATTAATTTAAAAATGCTAGAGAAGCAAATGATTGTATGATGTTATCAAAGAGGGAGAGAGTACACGGGTCTTAGACCATTTAATGCATCAAGTTATTTCATAATTTCTACAACTATAATATTCTCACCCAATGATCATTGTCCACACTAGAATTCTGACACCATTTATATCTACAGAATTTTCTCCCATATCACACAGAATATGTAATAGATTATTTCCTACAATAAATACCCTCAAGATAAAATGCTTCCGAATCTATAAGAAGAATTCCTGAGATTGGCGATGATATAAAAAAAAATAATAAAACAAGACGAGGGCCTCTAATTTATTATCACTATAATTCATTTATTACCGCCTCATAATATTTTTATTTTTCATAGTCAGTTCGATACTACGCTAAACATCAAGAATCAAGATGGATATATTATGTGCTAAATTTGTTATGCAGGAAATCGGATTATAGGGCGATAATATTTTTGTGATACAGTACTGCGTTTATAATATGCGCGATGGTTGTCAGATTTTCTCGACAAAGATCAAAATGCCGATATATAACAAAAGAAGTAATACGTCCTGTTTGTTTTGGTAAAGAGTGAGATAATCGACTAACAACCGTGATAACACGTTTAGAAAAGCTAGTTAAATAATAAAATCAATATACCTTATTATTACTTTGCAGATAATCTCGTTTGATCGAGGATATTAATGATGTATCTGTTAGTAATTATTTATTAGTTTACTCGTAAGACAGATTAAAAATTCGCCAAAATTTTCATATAATTTGTAGGATCGAAGAAATACTACAGTACATCACGAAGATCTGATCACCAGATACAGTACTCCTTAACTTACAATAGAAAAATTTGATGCTATGCCGCATATAAAGATCGACAAGGGGGATCGTTAATTATATGTTAGGACTTTCCGGAAAAAATAAACTTGCAGTATACACTGCGGATGTTACATGTGTAGATAATATGATGTCGAGACAAGTTCAGGAATCAAATTCACATCGTTTATATATTCCTTTTGAAATCTTCTTAAACTTTATGCAATACAAATGTGAGCCATTACCACATTCTTTACAAACCTCAACTATATCTTTTCATTCCTTAAATATATGTCATTTTTCAAAGTAGTCTGTTTTAGCAAATCGTCTTTTGACCTTTTATTATCCTGATTTCTTGATGAGAAATTTGGCATGATACAGTATACTGCATTGCATGTTATGATAATCATAAGACTTCACAGTAGTAAATCAACATTTCTTGGCTTTGAAAGTAGCGCTAATACTTGCATTATATCTGGTTCCGCTGAAACATCGACTCTGAATACTCGGATTTTGATTGTTTCCTAAGAATCTTGAAAAATGTTCGCAAAAACAAAGGTACATTCAACGCGAATGTCTTCGGACGGAGATTTAAAATGTATTTCAAAATTCGTGAATCATCCGAATCTATATATTGATTGATAAATTTGTGGATGGAACCTTTAATCCGTTCTGCATTGTAGAGGGTAAAATAAAAGTTATACTGTAATAATAAAATGGTTGTATAATTCTAGTAGGTACCACGATAATGTGGTCATAGACATACAGTATAGTTAGCATAAAGAAGGTAAAAATACGAGTATGGGAGATCATACGCGCCGTGTAACGAACGATGGTACTGTGCCGTCGCGTGATCGATCTACGATGGATAGCGCGAGATCCGATCATGCCACAGCCAGTCGATACAGTATACTGTAATGACTGTGAGCGACGACAATGACATTATAGAAATTGTTCTATAATACTAGAGTGTATAATTCCATATTTAGTATAGCCCCTTTATTTTATGTAGTGATAAGAAAATGTATAAATAAGTGAGACAATGTTATTAATAAAGTAGTGAGTAGCGCAAGAAGTGAGAAGAACACTGTTAAGTCGTGCGTCTCAAATCACCTCTTTGTTACCTTAAAAACATTAGTAGAGGTTGCGCAAACCGCTGTTGGCATTGACAGACTCGCCGTTTGCCCGTTACAGCATAAAGAAATCACATGGTTCCATATCAAAAAAAGAAATTTCACATGTTTTCTGTGAGTGGTTTGTATTTACACAAAACGCACAATGCAAAACGATGACCATCGAATAGCCGCTTACTTAAATTTGTGATCTGTTAATTCTGTCAAGATACAATTTTACATTTCTTTTGAGCAAATTATGATTTGGTCTCTTCAATTATAATATAATTTTTCAATGTTAACCAAGAATGTTTATGACGAATTGACAACAGGTGCTATAGAAAACATTTTTACCCAATCGAATACATTGCGCTTTGATGAATTGTATCGGACCAAAGTCGAAGTTGCTAAGGTGAGAAGAGTTCTAGCATCACTATGTACAATATATTTTCCGACTTAATCGTCTCTAGCGCTTGCAATAAATCGATCGAAAGAAAATTTACGGTTAGTCACACGCGTTGATGTCTCATTTTCTTTTGAACTACATCAATGTAATATTTTAATAAAAAGCATATAAAGATTTTAGGATGGTTCTCATGCAAATAAACAAAAAGGTTGCGAATTAAAATCACATCGACTGTATCTGCAGTCAGACTCGGCCGATATATTAATAGCGCTTGAAATTCATAATCTTTAAATATTTTTTATTGTCACTGACTCGTATACTACTTCAATAAACATGTAATCTTCAGTAAGATCTGGACTATATAGTTTCTTAGCATGGTTGTCTCTCCACACATCATATTCAATCAAAATCGTACAATCGCCACCGTATTCGTAATGAGTCGTTTGATTTTGATATTAATTAGTTATTCGGCAGGTACTGCCGAATAACTGTGATATTGGGCATAGCGGTTGAAAATAGTCTAAATTTAAAATTCCGAAGGAATTTAATAAATTAGACTAATTTTAACCCTTGCGCAATATCATTAGGCACTTTAGTGCCGTCAGTTATTCGGCTGATTACCTGTCTAGTAACTGATTTATCAGGTGATTAACGTTGATTTCCTTACACTGCCGAATATCAGTTTTATTCGGCAGGGAAATCATAAGTAAATGCCCGATAAAAATTTTAATCCGATCATAAAACCCCAATGTGTACGATTGGTGTCCTTTTGACGCAACTTACAACCGGGTGTTCCAATTTCCTAATTCTCTAACGCTACCAACAACCAACATTCGCGGGGATATGCCAAACCTATTTGGCATGTGAACGTGAAAAGGGATTTCACATATGCCATCGACACCTAACGTTTTTTTGATTGTATCTTTGTCGCTTTCACCTTCGGTGTCGCCTTGATGACTTTGGTCAACTTTATGTAATTCGGTTTTATCATTTTGATTCCATCAACTCCGATTATTGGCATTCATCCTTACGAAAATAAATATCAATCGCTACGTTCAATCCTTAATTATTTGGCTGAAATGCGTTTTTGAGTAAACTGCACTGCATTTACCATTATTGCTTCAAAAAATGTTTTCTTTTTTGTCATTTTTCCCAAGATACTGTGTCAATAAGCTTGTTATTATTTCTAAAATTTAACCGGTGGACTTTTTTTCTTTAGAATAATGATCCTTTATTACTTCGATTGCTTTCTCGATAACTTTTATTCGCTCTTCTTAATTTTCATATTTCAATTATTTTAACTTACACTTATCATCGTAGGACCTTCGAGATGATGAAATTAGCTATAAAACACTCATGAATTATGATATTCGTGCTAATAGTCATGTTCAACTCATTTTCGTGCTCTACTCTATAAAGAAAGATTGGGTTTTAACTAACCTGTCTTTTGTATTGTACTGGGACTTTCCCAACCCGGGAATAACTTTCTTGACTGTCGTGCTTAATATTATGCAGGAGATAGGTTGTAAAAAAAATATGATTATTTATCCAGCATTTTATATTAAGCTATATGTATAATGATTGAATGTATTAAAAATATCCATCGATACGTAATTAAACCAACTTGTATTTATTTGCGCATTTATTTATATATTACATATCATAAGCTATATATATTTTTAACCGATTGCTAATTATATATTGATTTTTTTATATGAATAACAATCTTTTGTTTCTTTTCTTAAAAAATCAATGCTTTTCTGACCATCAATATTAATATTTTTTATTGATTTTTTGTTATATAATTCTGGATTGACTAAAGATAAATCTTGTTCTCGAAGCTTTTTTCCCTTTATGTTCTGAACTAACCTTTTCTTTGTACTTTCAATCCAGGCATCCTTAATGTGAGCTCAGCTTTCATCTGGCTTATGTTGACGCCGACACTATATTCTTTATCGGAGTGGTCCTCGATGAGTGGTGGGGTAATGATTGAGGTGTTGCTGGTAATGATAAATCGATTGGAGCCTGCGAAATAGTTTGATTCTGCTTCTAGATTTTGTCAACAGGTTTGTTCAAGTTTAGACCTTATTGTCTTCTGTGATCTGTCTCGGTTTGAGTTTCTGCTTGATCTAAGCATTCTTGGTCACTATATTAGCATTTCCTGTCCGAGTAAATCTAGTTCGAAAGACATCTTAATATCGTGTTTAATATGTTTGCAGAATTATCAAAATTTGTATTTTGACGTGTATTCAGGAAGTGTACTTTGTGTATTGAATAGCACATTGTATATAAAGCATGTGACTAAATTTCCTAACCGAGGTCAGGAAAAATTCGCAAAATATAGATATAGAAGTTAAATATATAGTAATGTATTTGGTTCATATAGTCAAGGTGCCAGAGTATGACATGTGGCGTACGATACGGAAAAACAACGTAAATGGACACGTGAAAGCAGGAGGGAGTATCAATTGATGAATAAATAGCTGTCCAATTCCCTTAAAAAATTTTTAACTCCCGAAAATGCCCAAAGCAAAAATAGATCTTGATAACTTGGATTTTAGCCGTACCTATTCATTTGAAGAGTTTGAGTTAATTAACAAACAGCTCGAAACACGTACTTTAGAAATCAACGGGCAACCTGTCAATTTATTAGACCTCGATGCGAACGGAAAGCTTGTTCCAATGCCACAGGCCACTCACTGCATGGAGGTTACTGTTGCAGAGGTTGCCAGGCAGCTTGGTAATTGGAACATTCAAACTCGACAGAACGGGGACGTAAAAACATCACAAGGAGGGTTTAATTTTAGTGTTGGAGGCCAAAAAACGATCAGAGCCCCTGATGTCTCCTTCACATCAAAAGCGGTATCAAGCCAATTGACTGAATTGCAACGTTGGACTTTCCAGGGTAGACCATTCACACCCACATTCGTTGTCGAGGTAGGAGATACTCAAAGTAGATCAACGTTCGAAGAATTAGATGGCAGATTTAAGCGCGAATACTTTGCAGTTGGAACATATGTACAGCTCGGTTGGTTCATTGATCCCAAAAATAATAGAATCTGGGTATACAAGCGGGATCAACATGGTAATGTCTATCGTCGTGAGCCTGCATGGGTAAATGTAGAGGGCGGTAATATTTTGCCGGAGTTCACATTGGAGGTGTGGAAGATTGATGAAGCAGTTTCACGGGTACGTCGTTGCTATTAATTCTATGTAGTAATGTTTCAACACATGTTTTTTTTTATCACAGCAATCTTCAGAATCATCCTTTGAAAGGGATGAGCCAATCGACTGTCCTAAATGTGGTACGACTTGCCGAAATAATTACACTTTCATGCAACATTTCGAAAATGAGCATTTACGCGAATAGCATAGAACAGAATAGAGCTTATATATATATAATTTATTGAATTATGTGTATGATATCTTTTATACAAGTTTCTGATATGTTCAAAAGTTTGAAGTGAGACTTTTGGTCTCGGGTTGTCGAAAAAATATGCATATGATTATATATGATAATTCAGCCACCAGGGCCAACTTTATTGTATGAGAGAAATAAAATACAACCGATTCACCTAATAACTTTTTGGTGGAGAACATGCGGTCGACATCATTGCTGATGACGGGTCCCTGTACTGGCAAAAGATTAATTTCATCTTTCACACTCTCCGCCGTTGTTTTAACTATGGATCTTAATTAAAGAGCATTCTTTAAAAATTCTTCAACGACCTGGCGAGAGGAAATACGTAATGGTAAGGATTCGAAAAACCCGATGAAATCATCTTCAAATAAGTCTAACGCAGAAACATTCACATGATCTCTTATTACTTGAATACCTAATATAGTAACTTCCTTTATCGATATTTAACGATCTAGTCATATCAGTGATATTATTCCTCTCATCAAAGAAAAATTATATTGCTTATTGAAACAATCTTCGCAACCACATACAAATTTCTTACCGTTTATAATTTCTTTTTTTTTGTTTAAGAGAATTTCAATAAGATAAAAAATATTTAAGTTGAGTTTTGAATATGCTGTCTGAATCCATTAAACTATAATAACAGGGTTTGTTAATTATTGGATTGTTAATTGGGTTTTAATATTGTTACCTGGACCTATAAAACATATAACATTTGTTCAAGACTAAGTAAAATAGTGTGAAATATCTAATATTTCATATATGTTTGATGTGGTTGTTGATGTCTTAATTAAAAAAACTGATGAAATGTTATATAATGTCATTGTTGTGCAAATAATTTAATTGCCAAAATTTGATTAATCATTAAATTTGTATTAATTTTTAAAAGAAATAGAATTGATTTGATATAATTTTGTAGATTTTAAAGTGTCACTGTATTATATATCTGTAAAAAAATAATTGAAAAAGTTTGAAACAAGAATAAGATTTAATGAATTTTCTTGAACAATATTTTAAAATAAGTTAGAATATCAAAAATTTATATAATTATATTAATCATTTTTAAGAAAGAAAAAAGTGCATAAAGATAAAATCATAAACGAAAAATATCATGGATCTTTTTCTTATAATTAAAAATACGCAAAATTCTCAGATTTAATTAACCTTTATTATAAATTTCATTTCAATGTAATAGTAGTCTTTAAAATTATTATATATTTGAATTTATAATTTATATAACTTATAAAAAAAGTATAGAAAGTATTTTCAAAAAATATTTTTATAAAATAAAATTTAAAAAAGAAAAAATAGAAGAAACAAGAGTTTTTTTAATAAATAGTTTAAAATAATATAAAGATTAAATTAAAGATTAAATTTTATTTATCATGTATAAATATATAATTTTTATTTACAATATTTTTGATCAATTTATTTTATTGAAATTTCAAATTTCTAATCACCAAGATTTTTATAAATATGTGGTTATTTTTTTTTTTAATGTTAAGGTAAGACATGTCTCATTATCTTTATTAATGCGTAATTATTATTATTACATGGTTAATTTTAAGATATGGTTTACCACCTATTGTAGTAGATATATTTCTAATAAAAAAACCCTTGAGCAGGAAAAAAGTAAGAAAGGAACTATCTACATATGAGGATAGAATAAATTATATATAAAAAATTTGAGGGGCAAGATCGCCATAATGT